>VZTU01006723.1:585637-641921 GCA_013400835.1 Zapornia atra
GGGGGAGGGCAGGGAGAGATCATAATAATGATGTACTGATATAACAACGCTCTGGGAAATATTGGCTTCTTAGTTTGCAGATCACAGATTCTTCCATCAAGCCTCTCTCACCAGGAAGGAAAAATAAGGAAGGCATTTTCTTTCTGAAATGGTGAAATGCTGGGAGGTGACTTTGGTTTGGAGTCAGACAAACAGCAGATCTTGCTGAGGAAAGCATGCAGAGGCCAAAGAAAGATATCTAGGTAACTACACCTCTGTTGGGAGCAGAGGAAGATGCACAGAAATTCTGGAGTTGTTTTCTCAGGTCTTCTTTATACAGCAGCAGGAAAAAGATTCAGAGGAGGTATGCCAAGAGATTTTCTGTCTCCACCTCCCTCAAACTCAGTAGATTCCCATGGCTGATTTTACACACGCACACATACACACACGAGTGACCCTTGTTCTCACTCACCTAAAACAAGGATAGTTAAGTTTTCATACCTCATCAGGGACTTGACAAGTTAAAGTCTGGGTAGGAGTTTGAGATTTTTAAGTCAAGAATTTTTTATTGTGCACCTAGTTAGACAAGGCAGTTGAATTCTATCTGTCAGATCCAATTCGTAACAATGTACAGGAGACCAGCCTTGGAAAGGATGGTGTTTTCCACTGTTTTCTTCTATACAGCATGTTCCAACCCATCTGGGAAGTGCAGTTTTTCAGAGAAAGCAGGGGGGTGAGGTGGGAAATGGTACTTTGCAATGTTATTGCAGTCTTTGAATTTCTCAGCTTTTGTCAGGAAATAAAGTCAGATTTAATTTTCATGTTAATCTGAACAAAACATTATTCAATTGGGAGGTAAGACTCCAACAAAACAAAGAAAATAAATATTAAACATTTGCTTGGCTAAAAAAAAAGCCTCCACTTAACATGCTGCTCATGTCACATTTCACTTATTTCCAAGATTTCTTTGGTAAAAATAAAATTAAAGACAAGTCAAAAATCTTTGTGATATTTTTTTAATAATCACTGGCATTTGTTCAGATATTCACCAGTAAAAATTTACCTGGGTTCAGAAACCAGAGGCCAGAGTCTTTCAGAGGCACCCTGTTCATCCCTTACCCCAGAGAGGGGCTGATCATGGTTGCCACTGACAGGGCATTATTGGTCCTGCTGCTCTTAGAGACCTCCAGTTCCAAGGGCTCTAGCATCTCCTCAGTTTATCTCCTCTCACATTCTCCAGATTTCCGATTAATCTTCTTGCTTTTTTCCTAAGTCATCTGATACAAAAGCAAAAACGTTGTGGAGCGTCAGAAATGCCACAGAAGATCTTGGTGTTAATAAATTACAGCAATTATATTGGTTTGTTTGTACCACAGCCCAAACTACAAGTATGAAGCCCTCTGGATCGTACTCCAACAGACCTGGATCAAGTAAAGCTTTCCAGCTTGTAGTTAATTTAACAAGCTATTTTTCATCACCATCCAGGCAAGGCAATTGAACACATGCTTAGTTTCAATCACACACCTAAAACTTACTGCTTATAGTGCGACTGAAGTGTTTATTGTGTTTTGATGAACCAAGCTGTTATGCACAGATCTAACCATGAGCATATGAGCCGGCAGGATTATTCATGTTCTAAAGTCATACACCTGTTAAGTGCTTTCTTGGACTCAGGGCATAATTAGCGCGAAATGTAGCTATATTTATTTAATTACAATCAGGACTAATGAGTAGAATTATTTTAAAAATAGCAGGATATTTCCAGAGGCCAACTGTAAAACTAACTCATACTCCAAGATCTAATTCTGCATCCTCTTTGTATCCAAAGACAGACAAAGCAACTGCTGTTTTTCTCAGTCCCACAGAAATCATACTTGAATCAAATTATCTTTTGTATTTATCAGCTAAATAATTCTGTCAACTGTCCAACAACTGCAGAAGCCCCAGGAGCTTTTGTAAACTAGCTGATGAATGATTGGTTAAATAAATCTGCTACAATTATTCTGGTAATGAGAAACAAAAACGACAGCATGTCTTCTCCAACACAAGCTAAATCCTATTTGCTGCTTTTTTTGTAATGGGAGATACTGTTTTTCTTTAATAGTGAGGATTTATTTGTGTGGGTAATTACAGACCTCAAAATAGCTAAAGAATCTTTTTTTTTCCTCTTAGATAGGATCTTAAAAAGCTTGAAAACACTCATACTGGCTGGTTTTATCATAACCTAACATTTCACTTAATGAAACTCAAGAATGACTCAAGCATCCCTGAATTTATAGACTCTTTGTGAGTTAAGAAACAGACATGAGCTCAGACTTTGACCATAATGAATAGGAGAAAGAGCATGAACAAACAGCTATTTATATGAGTGTAGTGTCTCTACAAAAAGCTACAAGGTCTTTGGGTCAAACTCTCGGCTGATATAAATGCCTCTCTGCATTTTATTAGAAATACATTTTAATAAAGACACAGCAAGGTGTCAAAAAAGAACCATCAAACTCATATCTTCCATAATCCATCCATAACCTGTCTCAGTCATGTGTCTGGAAGAGACAGGAGAAAAATTTAAAATAAAAAAAAAAATCAAGATGTGTTTATTCTGGAACAAATTTCTGGTAAGGCCTAAGCTGCTGACCACGAGCAAGACAAGAACTGGTATGCTCCTGCCATTCCAGTATCATAAAAATCTGTGCTCCATCATCAGGTCAGAGAGGTTCATCTTGGGGAAAGATGTTGTTTCTCCATCCTCTGGGATGGATGGCTTGATTTAGATTTTTTAACATTTAAAACCAACATGAAAGAAATAAACCACTTGGGCTTTTGTACAGGAGTGGGTATTCTCTGGGAATTATATACACAGATATCCACCCTCAGTGGAGAGGACAAGAAGTGGTGAGTTGGTTTTTGTTGGGTTTTTTTTCTGCCTTGAGAGGCCCAATCCAGACACCATAGTTCTTACAGATTGTTGAATCCAGAAGGAAAGGTATCCAGGATTGCATAGGCTTATGGTTAACTAAATACCTGTTGGAGGGATAAGGGAATTTCAGACCTGCTGTGTGAATAAGCAATCACAGAAAGTCATTTGCAAGCAGAAAAGCCTTTGAAATTTGCTCAAAACATTTGTCTGGCAACTTTGGGTAAGCAGCAACCCATAAAAACCATGATCTGATTGCAGGCAATTCATGGAGTGAGAAATCCCTATATGAATGCTACCAAGGTTTACTCCGTTCATGAGAAAGTGACATTATTTGGTCTATAAAGTGCTTAGGAAGATCCTAGTTGGCAATACTGTAGTCCTTGAAGAACAAATTCAAGTTTTTGGTTTTAGTCCACAGACTGTTACATTTACTTGAGATAAATGCTGTAATACCATGGACAGAGCACAGGGGGAAAAAAGGTCAATCACAGTTTGAATGACCTTGTCAGTTCTTTCCATGCTCTGTTGGGACTCTGAGAATATTACTGCCACTAGTAAATTCTGAAGCAGTGTTATTCTAGCATCACCAGAAAATTGTGGCTATGTAAAAGCAAAGAATAGTTGTAACTGACTTCACTAAGACCAGGACCAAAGGGAATTTCCAAGCTGTAGACACAAAAATACCAAAGCACAGAGAAGAGCTGACAAAGTGCCCACAACAGAGGCATAAGCAAGATGGACTGGAGAATTCAAGCCTCTGCAATTTAACATTACAGAGAGAGAAAGGCTCTAGCAGAAGCCCAGCCTCTAAAGAGAGCACACACCAGCCACACGAGTGTTTGCAATAAAACATCAAGAACTTTTTTCTTCTTCAAACAAAGGGCTTAAATTTTCATATACATAGATGCACAGGTTTGTGTATTGTCAGGTTTGCTGTTGAAGTGTTTTTTTCCTTCTTCCAAGGATGATCAAGGTCAGTCTGCAAGGTCTGAGGAACTAAATCAAATGCAAATTAAAACATGAACGCACAGAAGATGATAATATTCAATAAGGCAACTTTGGAAATGGTGTAAGTGAATTAGAGGGTTGAAGTCATAATTCATTTTTGATGGATAATGTAAAGCTATGTGGGAAGGAAATGTTTGTGCATTTGCAAGGCACAGAGTAGGTTCAGAATAAGAAACTTGGTAGATGGATTTAGCAGGTAACACAAAATGCATCCCTGAGGTGACTAAATTTCCCTGAGAAATGAACCAATTCTTGCACCTGTGCAAGCGGGTTATGAACCTCTGGGGAGTGAAATACCCTGACGAGAAGTTAAAATTTGTTATTACATATGCAAGATCTAATTCACGAATATCTGTGCAAAGAGAACTATTTCCATTAAAACTGCAGCTGTGTTTCAAGAATCGCATCCCAACAAAAGAGAGAACAAAATCCAGCAAGTCAGAGAGAGTAACATGCCCTCCAACAGCCTCATGCTGGCACATAGTCCTTACAAGAACAGTAAAATCAAAGCACGTTTGTACCCAACAGCAAGAAACAGAGACTACCAAGGGGTAAAATGATATTAATAGTGCAATATGATGATGTCTAAAAACTTGACTGGTACTGAATTCCTCGATATTCCTATGCGAAAAGCCTCACCCTGAAAACAGTTTTTAAAATATCTTGGAGCAATAACTAATTGTCACTGCCTAGAAAACAGGTAGAAAGTGAAGCTTGTGCACATTTGCTTCTAGTGAGACATTTTATGGTTAAAGTGAAGGCCACAGGTCTGATTTCCAGCAGTTTGCAGTCTCAGTTCTCTCACCCACACGTTACACCCAGCCCCTTACCAATTCTTTATGATATCAGCTGAGTGGCAGAACAGAAAAGAAAGAGATTATTATGTTTTAATATGCATTTTGAGACCAAAGGCTCTTACTGGTTCCGAAAAAGACACAAGCTTATACCATCAGCCGATGAAGTTCTCAGAGGTCTATGCTCAAACAGCAGCTCCCCTCAGGTAGCTGCTCACGTAGCTGCGCGGAGGATGCTCCTCACCCTTCCAGGCTGAGCTTAGCACAGAGGACAAGCCACTAGATCAGGCTGTGGCAGATACAGCCCCCACCCCAAACAAGCGTGATGCAGTTCGTTCCCTGGTGGCAGCAATCCTTAAGTAGACCACAGTTGCTTTGTAATTTTGGTCCTTATTAAAAGGGGTGATTATGTAATCTCAAGCTAATTCTTGCAGCAATTCCCTTGCACTTGGTTTTCTTATTTCTGCATAATTAGAAAAAATGTAATCCATTCCTAAAGACACATTGCTCTTAACGCTTCCTTTTCTTTAATAAAGATTTTTCTAATTAAACTTCCTTGGCTAGCAGCCCAGCTCGGTGACCTTGCATCCTTTACCTGTAGGATAACCAACAGGAAGGGAGCACAAACAGCTATTAGAATTATGGCTTGCACTTAAATATTTGGAGGAATGGGAGCTTTTAGAGCAGAGCTGGCCTTTGCAAGCCCTCCACTGCTGCCGTCCCCAGCTCCTTAACATGTATCATTAACAGCAGCAGCTTTTCTCCCCTCTGCCACTCAGCTGTAATTAAATTGCCCACTTCAGAGTGCATTAAACAGTACAAGTTTCCCTGATTTGCTGTTATTCTTATTTCAGAAGTGTGAGCTTTCCAATTTAACAGACTTACCCATTCTCCCAATACCAGCTCCAAACCATTTCCATTTCTCTTAGACACTTCAGTGAAGAAGAGAGACACTTCAGGGGGAAGACTAATTTTATAATTTTTTTTTAAAGTGAGAAGCCATAGCAAGATTAAAAAACTGGGGTATCCAGTGGCTAGTACAAGCATAATTTCATTCAGCAATAATTAATACATCTATATCAATCTACACACTTGCACTGTACAGCCACAAAACAACTGGGGAGATTATTGCCAAATGAGCCGATCAGGACCCCAGCACAGAAGCAGATTGCCTCTAAGGCTGTGATAAAAATAAAGCACTTTTCATCTATGGATCTAGAAAGACTTTGCAGAGAGTAATCAACCTTTGCATCACCCCTGAAAGGTAGATCAATATCATTTCCCTACATTGGAACTAGAAAATGGGGGTGCAGAGAGGCTCAATGACTGCTAAACATCACGTGGCATTTTAGTCGTCTCGTCTCCTCCAACGCTGAGGCAGGAGAGGTATTGCAGCCCTCCTGGCTCAAGAAAGACACGTTCCAGAGACATGCACTCTGGGAGAGTGGGAGGCCACAGCATGAATGCAGTTTTACTCTGGTGCAGCTGATGGTCTTGGTGGAACGTGGGAAAGAAGCAAGCATGACCAAGGCCTCGTGTTTCTTACCTTCTAACCTCATTCCCCAAAGGCAGAGCAGGAAGAGGCCCACAGACACCAGATCAACTCTCAACTGCCTGTTTCCATTGCTCAGAGTGTAATTAAGTTATAAACAAAAGGACCAGGTATTGATCAGTTCAAAATATTACACCAAGAGAGCAGCTTGTTTCAAGCTGGGGCATCCTCAACTGCAGTGATCAATCCCAGCACTGCTGTGCAGAGCCCTAAAACTCCTTTAGCACACTAAGACTCTTTGAAAGAGATAAAACCATTTGGAAAGAAAAAGGAAAAATCAAAAAGAAATTAAAAAAAAGAAGAAAGAAAAGCCTAATGAGTTTTCTTTTTCACTCAGAATCCACAAAACTCTCTCTTTCCCTTTCCCAGATTATAAACTGAAGTGACCCCCAAACCTCCAGTTTCTCCTTGGGTCAAGAGAGGATTTTTTTTTTTTTTTCCTAACACTGCAGTAACGTCTTGTGTGTTAAATCAAGGTTCAGACATTGAACATACACACAGGCAGAGGATTCAGGAAAGAGCTTACAAGGTTAACAGCTGACAGACTGGAATGGCATCACAGTTAATTGCTATTTGCAAAGCACTTTCCAGGTCTCTTCAGATAAAAGGTTTTTCTGTCCCCATTAAGAAACTTTGAAGGAAACTGCAGACGGTGAGTAATTGGTGTCCAGCATCTCAAAATGCTAGAGACAATCTGAACCTAAGAGCTGTCAGATGTGAAGTATTTTGAGAAATAACAAGATCACCTGTACCATGGTTCGCAGTAGGCAGGATGGGACCAAGGAATCCTGCCTGCTGATCCTTCATCAGAAAGCATCAGTATAGATAATAAAGACAGTTCAGACTTTATCCAGGTAAAAGGTCTCCAAATGAAAAGACACACACTAATTTAACTAGCCCTTAGGCTTCACCCTTTACTCATCAGTAAAAAGAGCAATGTCAGGGAAAAGCAAACCATGAGGGAAGAAAGGAGAGAAAAGCACAAAAAAGCCCCCAACTCTGCAACACTGAGTTTCCTAGATCCCATTCCTTTCTCTGTTTTGTAGGCTTCCTATAATTAGTTTAGCTGAGAGGTCAGTATGGCTGATGATTTTATTAATTTAATTATTCTAATGAGGCCAGTAAATTATTTTAAAAACATTTAGGGCCCTCGCCATTTTAACTCAGGGAGGAATTAATGATGTAGAGCCAGGTAGTACCTTGAACAGCTGCAAGAGGTAGAATTTTAATTTTCCAGTTTTACTTTGATGGCACTCAGGCATCTCCCCACACCCGCTTCATCAGCGTGGGCAGGATATGCCACACTGGATAAGTTCAGTAACTTCTCCTACCCTGGATACTTGTCACTCCTGGAGCAAAGGATAAACTGCTTCAAAGGGAAAGCACAAGAAATGGATAATTATTTGAGAAAAGCTTCTAGTTAACGTTTATCAGTTAGATACTAGTTTATTGCCAGTGCAACATATCTTTAGACAGCCCTGCGAACCCCCTGTGTTCAGGGTTTCAGAACTTTGCTAAGCTTCTAAAGCCTTCCAGCAGGGAGAGTTTCTTCAGTTAATTCACTACCGCCAAGGACATGCACATGCTGAGACTGACCACCCCAAAAGACATCATAGGAGATTCCTGATGAGATCACGTCTGGCATTTTGAAAGGGAAAATTAAGGCATAAAATGTAGAAGATCAAAGTTTATACCAGTTAATGCTGGCAACAGAAAGATAGCTCAACTCTACACAGCCGCTGGGACATGCTTTTCCACACTGCTACAATAAGTTGAAGAATTTTGTGATACAAATTTCCAGAGCAATGACACCAGAGAAGACAAATATGCAAGCAAAGTCAGATGGCAGCATCATTTAAACCATCTTTGAAAAAATAATAATAATCAAATTCTCATTCTAAAAGGGAGCAGCAGAAAGCATAAGAGGGAATGAAAAGAGATTTCTCCATCCATAATCTGGTAAACAAGATCTGAAGTCAGCCAGAGCATTCATATGAATGCTCATAGTGAGGACAGTTTAATCCTTATCTATACAGTTATGTAGACAAATGCAAAATTTCGGGTCAAGTTCCCAAAAATTTTAGCTTAGTAGTTATTCATCTTGAGGCACAATTGATTATACTGTTCTGGAAGAAGCCTTGACAATAAGTAGTGCTGGTTTTTTTCAGCTACAGAAAATACACCTTGTTTTACAAAATATAAACATTACGTAGCACAGTCCTGAGCAGTCAGGAGGAACTGCAGCCACCGTCTGTTCTGCACTTCACCATCCCCAAATGGACAGGGTCCCACAGAACCTGTACCCACATCCTTGCTCCAAGGCAACTCCCAGCTCAAGGTAGATGGATGTTCTTTGTTCCTGTCCCCCAAGCAGGGCACATTAAGAAGTGACATCATCTCTGCGTCCGAGCTCCTTGCCAAATCTGATGCCAGTTCAGAGGTGTTGCAAAGGGGATGGCTATGGACAGTGGAAGAGAAACAAACCCAGGGAGCAAAAAGCAAGAAGGACCAGAGATGAGAGGAAGAGAGGAAGTGAAACAAAACCACATCTTCCTAGGGTACAGCAAATACACAGCCAGGGTGACACAGGAACAGGGGGAACGTTGCTCAGTCTAGACCAACGTCAATAACAAAACCCCCTGTAGCTATAAGATGTTGTCTTGTGCACTGTTTGTACATTCCAAGGAGAAGCATCCATAGATCAAAATAATCCCCTTTCTTGCTTGTGCTTTCAGTCTGTTCATTTTTTCAGTGTCAGCAAGTTCTGGATTGTTTGTAAGCCAAAAAGTGACAGCAGTTTGATCTTGGTTCCCCCAATATGCACTTGTGATGGGACATGCGGCTCCCACACACTAATTCATTTCATCAAGGAGCAGAAGCTGAAAGTCTGAGACAGTCCTGTGACCTCACTTCAAGAGGTTTGAGATTTTCTTTTTAAAAAATGCCTTTCATGCTTGTTAACAGAACCAAAAATAAAACAGGAAAAAAGGCACAGGCTCATTTGGAAGCCAGATAGTTATGGTTTAAAGAAAAAAAAAAAGTTTAAGAACATGATCTGTGCAAGTCTTTTCCTTGAATTAGAGCTTGGGAGAAAAGCTGTATTTATTGGTGTATGAGGGATGTTAGATAGAATTAAAGGCACACCCAGGGACAGGAATGTGAAAAGTCTGTATTCTCCCAAATATAATGAAAAGCCGAAAAGTGTGACATGTTTGCAGATTATTTATTAACAGTAGGACAGAGCTATTTTAGGCACATGTCTTTAGACACCATTAACAGAGTAATTTACTCTCCAGAGTACCCTTTCAGGAAACAGTAGGAACTAAGTAAACCCCATATATCATTCAGAAGCAGGAACAATTCTCATTGTTTCTTTCCTAAATCTATTTCCTTTCTCAGAACTTTGCCACCATATGGTCAACAAGGAAGCAGCATAACAGGATCTGATAAGATTGAATTATATATTTTAGCAAGCTTCAGGAGCTGGGCCAAGGCATTTAAATACACCAGTTACTGAACCCGGACAAACTGTCATCAAAAGGGAAGACGAGAAGGATTCACATCTGATCTAATGCACAACGGGCCTCAGAGACATGATAGCAATGAAAGGACAGACTCAAGCAACCAGTTGTGCCTCATACTTGCATTTAACTAAATGATTCCTTTCTGGATATCTCTTTATTCTGTTAAGAGAGGCAGGCAGCAAGCACAACAACATGCACACAGGACTGATAGGAGTCAAGGTTCGTTACTGTAATCCATTACTGTGTGCGTTCAAGTTTTCTACTGCTCCAACAGCTGCATTCTCTCTGTCTACACATCTTGTGTTAGAGAAAAATCAGATCTGAGAAAGCACAAAAGTAAAATCCCCTCCTCCTCCTCCCCCCCATTTATGCGTGGGAGCGTCTAACTGAGGCAGCACGCATGTTGTGTGCTGCAGATTTTGAACTGGTAATTAAATGGCCTCTCGCTCCAACAAGGCCAAGAATTCAAGAGCAAGTGCAAGGCCCAGAAGTAAAACATAACATTTTTCAGAAGGTCCACATTCAGCGTGACAAATAACGAGAACAGGATGGAATTTGTGTCGTGGCTTTCTGCTCTAAGAAGACTCATTTGATGCCCCAAACTATGGCCTTGGTAGGATTTCTGATGTGCTTCCTGTCCTCCTGGGATGAATTTCACCCAGGGGAAAAAAAAGACCCAAGTCCCTGCGTACAATGGAATAGGGAATAATTTCTCCCACTTAGGGTTTAAGGCTCTTTTTCTACTCCAGCTTCATTTTCACGCCGTCCCTGTTGAGGCTAGAGCCATATGTTCCAATGTTACGGTCTAAAGACATATGGAAACATATTGTGGAGATTCAGTCATTTTAAACCAGAAGAAAAACATCAGAGAATCCTGCCCAACTGCTCCTTTGTATCTCCTACCACATAGCTGCAAAGTGATTTCTAATTTTGTCAGAAACTTAAGAAAAATATTACAGCTGGTGCTGAGGTTTTTTGTAATGTGGAAGTGGTCCTTGCCCTTCACCAGAGTGCTCCAAAAGCCACCACAAGCCTTCCTGGAGAAAGCAGGGAATCACTGGAGATGTGGGAACTCCCTAAGCACCAGGAAAGCACATCACTGCAGGCAGAATTAGATGATGTCAAACTAATGACATTTGCCCAGGAGTAGTAGTAGCCCATGCCGTTAGAAATTAATCCTGAAACACTGTAAGCCACCTAATTGCTGCTAATTGGTCTTGTCCTCACATTGCCTCCGCTAGTCTCTCAAGTTGTGTTTTCATTTCCATTTATCAGATGCTGGTCTTTGCAGCCTCTTGTACCTCTTTGGAAAGCCTGCAAAGAAAAGCATTTAGCTCTTGCCCTTAGATCATCAGAAGCAGCTAAATTAAAAATGCTTTCCTAGCTGTAGCATTGTTTATCTGCACAACCAATCTCTCATAAGACCAGAGGCTGCAAGGGATGCAGAGGACGACAGTGCTTTTTTCAGGTCCAAATCCAGGCCTTAACAACCCTTTCTTCCCCCACCTCCACCCACCCTCCCCCACCACCATTGAAGCAATTGTTTGGACACCCCACTCAGCAAGAAAACACAGGCAGAGGCCATATGTGAAAAGGTTCCTGCACAGCTCACATTCAACAAGCTGCTCCTGTAAGCAAACCCTCATAACTCTACAAGGTGCTGCACATCTTGAAGATGTTCTCCCAGTGTTAAGGCACTTTATATAAGCAACAAGTATTCATTTAGACAAGCGCTGTTCAGGAGCTGCACTCACTACCAGTAAACTCAGGTTAATTTACTTTTGCAGCAATATTTTTAAGAAATTCAACTTCCTTTATTTAAAGTAAAGGGGAGAAAATAAATAAAACCACAGTCCAGATGGAAACAAAGTCTGTTCCTTCTTCATTTGCCAAGACACAGACAAGTTATAATTCACATCTCCCTCGAGTCTCATCATTACCCAAATTTGGAAAACAAGCATAAGGGTTAGGGGGCAATGGGGAGGTGGGGGGTGCAGCTTGCCAGCAAATTACATGCTAAATTTCTTTGCTTTTAATTGTGTCCGAAATAAAATGAAAAACTTCTTGTGGTCCAAGTCATGGGATTCCTTAATCAACTGAGTAAAGTTAGGCTTGTGAAACTGAAATCCCTGGGGAAATGGCTTCACTACTGAAGGAAACAAGTGACTCAGAGCCCCATCCTCAGGCTCAAAACATCTTAAGCTGTTCCACTGTAAGCAGCGATTGCCTGTAAGCAGGAGCTCAAACTACTGTTCTCAAAGTCTTTTTGTGCTATCTCAGCAGCACACACTAGGCCCTTCAGCACAGGCTTCCAAGCTGGCATCTCATGATTTTACTTTCTGGTCTTACTAAGAGTATAGTTTATACATTTCTGGTAAGGAAACTATGAGAGACTAAAGGTAGTTTTCCAGTCTGTTCTTCAGAGTTGAGTTGCTCTATAAAGTCCTTATCTGCAAGGGGTGGGGAGAAAATAGTATCAAAAGATGGGTCCTTTTAACAATTGAGTGAGCCTTCCTAACAATTAGAACTGATAAGGGTAGAATTGCATCTGATTTGCTTGATGAGTCTCATTTTTAATGCAATTAGGCAGCCAAGGTATGACAGACTAGACTATCAGAGAGCCAAAGAGCCAAAGGGAATTTGCATATATTATAAAATAATTGGAATGGCAGGGTAAAGTAAGAACCAACCTGACCTAAGCCTTCACTCAAATAGAATTGTGTGAATAATTGATTTTCCACATTCCTGACTGAATAGAAGAGGTAAAAAAAAGAAGTTCATCAGCAAGAACAGATTTTCTTTTTCTAATCTGTAACAAAAGATACAGACAATTCCAAAATGAAATGTCCACATGAAACATCACATTGAAGCATTTCATTTAGAACCTATAAGGCAAAACATTTGTAGCCAAAGTAAACCAGCAAAACGAATCTTTTTACAGGGGAAAATAAGCAATTTGGGGCTGAACAGTTTCACACATCTTTACTTCAAAAAAAAAAGCCTTAAACACTGTCATTTTTTCCTCAGCAGAAGAACACCTGCTAAATGTACTGGCTTTTAGAATACAGCCATTTTGATGACACTTTAGGTAAGGAAGTATTATCATCACGTGCAAATCCAGAGCATTAGAAGGCAGTTGGAAATAGCAGACACTAGAGCCTTTATCTCCCACATCAGGTGAGAGTATCACTCAGCTATGGGCCACTCCTAGATGTGGCACTCCCTCCTTCATACCAAAACTTTGGAAGTTCCCAATTCTTTCTGGACTGATAAATGTTGCAATCTTCAAACATTAATTGTATGGGGGGAAAAAATGTTACATCCATTTCCTCAATGTGTTTGTGTACAGATTTTTGCTTTCAAAACTGCAACTTGCTTTCTTCTGTCAAGAACACAAACCCTAAAGTATCAGGAAAGAAGGGATTCTGGCAAGTTTCCTACCCTAGTCAGAGCCAACAAGCTACCAGAAGCAGGGTTTTGTCCCCTCATTGCCTCCCCTACAAAGAAAACCTGTTTTCGTAGCTGGTTTGGAGCTGATGTCAGCCAGATGTACTGAAAGAAACCACCTGATCTTATTTGCAACACTTAAACGGACCCAAGATTTTACATTTCACCTACTTGTTATTCCAGGACATAAATAGTAGGTAAATCCAGCTTTGCCAGACTGTTTCTACCTTAACTCTTGAGTGACTTCTGGGGCTAAACTGAAGCGTACTTTATTCTACTCATGCAGTTTAACTCTTCCCAAAGGTCAGAGTGGCTCATACTATTAAATAATGCAGGCTAGACGATGCTGACTTAATAAAACTCACATGTCATTTTGTGTTGGAATTTATTTTCTTACTTGAGGGCCACTTTAGCTTGCAAATCAAAGGTGTCTTGTGTTGGTTCTTTCAAAAAGATGCTGCCATTGCCTGGGCTTCCATCAGAAACAGAGATTGATGGGACCAAGCTTGTGTTGGGTCAGTGTCTAATGGCCTCCTCTCAGTGGCCTGAATTATTCATAAGTGCTAAAGCACCTCATGTTTTTTTATTAACGTGTACAATGGAGGATATGTCATAGCTGCAATATCAAACTGCTTTTTTGCAGGCAAAGCTTCCTCTCTTCCTACCCCCTTCCTATTCAAGGTCCCACAAACTAACTTATTTTGATGGTGGACATGTCCTTTCTTAACATTAACTTCTCTCTAGGCAAGTAGAACATTAACTCACTTCATGTGGGCTCCACTAATAGTTATTACTTCCCATTTTCTAGCATGTTTCACCTCAAGCTTCTTAAACAACAGCTCACACCTAAACAATCAACTTGGTAAGATCACAGACCACTTGGCCACAAACAGAATACAGTTATTGCTCTTAAAAATATCCTAACCCACTCATTCCAGCCATATGTAGATTTTTACTAGTCTGGATCTTTTCCAGAATTTCAAAAAGTTTGTAATTCCCACATGGAAGAATATTATTGTGTAAGATGCAAGACACTTGCTTCATCAGTATTACAGCTTTTCTCACCTTTCAACTCTTTTCCTCTAGACTCCTGCTTCGCTTATTGCTGACAGTCAAGCTTGACTTGTATACACTGATTCCTAAACCAGTTGTAGGCAGCTATATAACCAGAAATAAGCCAAGTCCAAATATAGAAACAACTTAGAAAATTAATTGTGAAATGGTTTAATAGCTTTCCCTGTCTTCCACCATTAATTATCTTCCACAAATAGTAGTGAGGTCAAATCCAGCTTTACCAATGAATATCCCCACCAAACATCACAACCGATTCACCCGCTCTTTCCGTTCTGTAACAGCACTGCTCCCTGCAATGACTAGGCAAGAAAACAAGGACAAAAGTCCTCATACACACAGTATAGATCCAAGGATAGCTCTGAATGCATGCTGCATTACCATATTCAGCCCAGGAACATGCAGAGAGTGGCCTAGGTCTTCCAAGAAGTTTGCAGGAGGTGGGACACAAGGTACTTTGCAGACCAAAGCCCGCAGGTACAAGACAGTATGGGAAAAGGAGTTCTGCTCCTGCAAAGAGTCTCACTGTGGTTAGATGCAAAGTCCTTGTGGTTCTTTGAACAGCTAGTATGCAAACAAGAGAAGGAGCCGTTCTCCGAGTAGAGATGTGCTGGCTGGAGCTCCTTCTTTCTCTTCCCACCTTTGCTACAGGCTTCAGTGTTGTGAGCTTGAAGGAATTATTAACTTCTGCAGAAGCAGGCTTTTGGGCTACAACACCTCCCATCCCATCTAAAGAGTCACACTGCAGTGGGCATGAACAGGCTTTTTACAGCAACACAGAAACACTATCATAGAACCATAGAATGGTCTGGGTTGGAAGGGACCCCAAGGATCACAAAGTTCCAACTCCCTGCCACAGGCAGGGCCACCAACCTCCATGTCTGGATCTATACAAGGTTGCCCAGGGCCCCATCCAACCTGGCCTTGAACACCTCCAGGGACAGGGCATCCACCACCTCTCTGGGCAGCCTGTTCCAGCACCTCACCAGTCTCTCCATAAAACATTTCCCCCTAATATCTCATCTAAACCTTCCCTCCTTTAGCTTTAAACAACTCCCCCTTGCCCTGCCATTATCTACACTTTTAAAAAGTTGATTCCCCTTCTGTTTGTATGCTCCCTTCAAGTACTGGATGGCTGCAATCAGCTATCTTCTGTTCCTCACAGGTCCAACCCACTGCTACAATAACTCCAAACCTCATTTAAAACAAGAGACAGGGAAAATGGTGATGACTAAAACAAAAATCAATGTTTAATACTATTAATTATACCAGTGACAGTATGTAATTGGAAAAAGCAAATTACAGAAGATGGAGGAAGGACTTATGATCTGTTCTGGTGATCAGCACTGAATTCCTGGTTGGTGGATCAATTATGTATATAACTGCAGCACTTAAATAGATTTCTGCAGAGCTGAGCCTCCTCAGCTTCACTCTGAATTACCTAAGAAAATTCAGCCAATTAAAAGTAATATAAAATATACTATGCACTAATAACAATGAAATAGATACTTAGGGACTTTATAGTCATACAAGCATTAGCATTCTCTGAGTACTAGAGAAGACTAGCTACTGAAAAAATACCCAACAGAGAAGGTTTGGATTAGGACTTTGTTCACCAGCAAGCAGTATTGATGTGAAAAATACTATTTTGGTCACAGAATTCATCTTAGAAGTTAATAATAGCTAACAAAATATAAAGGAACTAGAGTTTTAGTGCTAGACATCCTAGTAATTATACATAAATAGATTCAAAATGTCTGTAGTTTAAAAATCAGTTCCAGGCTTTTAACTTCTGCATAAATTTTTTTTCTAGAATGGCAAAGTATCTACAGAGGACAAGTTCCACTTCCTTTTCAGGTGCTCAGCTCAGCTCTGAAAGTAGTAATGGCATGCTTTAGGACTATCATAACAAAAAGGGTAAAATACTGAGCCTGGACCTAAGATTAGGGTCTTCCCCCACACTTCATCTCAAAGTGATCACTGAATGAACTATTTCTTTGTTCAAGCCACTCCCAGGCTTTAGTTTCTCCCTAAAAAAACTAGGGGAGGGGAAAGATATTTCTATTGATTTCCTTTAGCTGGTGCCTTCATCATCTATCTTTTAGGGTAAATTTAGATGCAAAGCTAGAACTCATAGCATTGCTAGCTGGAAGACATTTTTCCCTTCCCAGCTGTATTAAAAGACAACCATCCTGAGGTGAGCCACAATATCCTAATCCCTCTCTCCATCTAAGGGAGGAATACTTCAGTCCTCCTTCAGACAGTGTCTCCATATCATTTCCAAGACTAGAAGGGTGATCAGCTCTCCACCAACATCCCCAGGGCCCTTGGAGAACCATTCAGAATAAGTTTGTGGTAGAAGGCAGAGGACATGCTCGTCCTCCAGGCTTGACCCTAGACTAGAAGCAGCAGAAATCCTTAAATAGAAAGGAATCATCTGGTAAACCAGGGGTGAGACTGAACACAAGGCCCAGAGTGTGGGGTCAGGTTAGATGTTTGACCCCTCTCACAGGGGGTGAGGGGGAGGGGGGGTGGGGGTGGTGGTGTCAGAGGACATAAGTGGCAAATTGGCATTAAAACAGGAAACACTGCTCATCTTGGCTGGACCAGGCAAGGCTCTGGGATGTCCTGGCAAGAGGCTCTTGAGACTGGGGCTGCCACAGAGCCTATAAACAGAAACACCAGGAACATTTGTAAGGAGAGCCTTGACTTAAAAGCCGTTTGGACGGATGCAGTGTGGCTCATTTGGCAGGAAAACACAAGCAGAGATGGAGGTATACTTAGAAAAAAAAATAGGCAACCTCTCTGAATGAGAACTCAGCAAATTAAACTTTCCTTATGTGCTGAAGTATGATTTGTTTGAAGTCTATGACAATTTTGAATAGTTACAAATAAACCTCAAATCTATTTTATCTCTGCCAAGAGATATCCCTTTGAGATGCCTTCAGCGACCCACCAGCCAGGTAAGCAAGGAGAGTCCAACACAAGCCCTGGGTTGAAGAATCTCATTAGCAATTCATAATTCAGCATTTCTAAGTTTCTGTTTATCATCCCTAGAGTTCACTCTTGATGCACTAGATTAGCCCCATGAATTCATGAATAGATACAAAAGATTTATGGTCATCATTAGAATGTATTTCCCTCCACATAGACGCTTTTTAAATGTCACTACTCATCCTCTCTCGCAGGCCTGCTGCACAGAACACCTAATTTGCTTTGGAAGTTTGGGAACACAGAGTCCAAAGACCACATGTTAAGCATACGTGTTTAAATTTTATGAAATCCAAACATTTTAGTGTCGTTTGTATTCCATTCTATCCTTGTGACCTTTAGGCTAACAAGGCAAAAAACCCAACCTAACCAAGAAGGATGGATAATACTGATTGCCTTTATGAATTCCTTTTTTTCTACTTGCTTTCAAAAACTAAGAGGTAGAGGAAAAAACAAAGCAAATAGACTTTATAACTCGATCTAACACAACTTCTACCAAGGCTATCTGTTTCAGGTGTGAAGACACTTCTTTCTCTGCAGAATTTCCTTTAGTAATTTCACCTAAACTCTTTTCTACTTTGGGGTTTATATTTGACAAGTTCAAGACATCTCCAAACTTAGTACATTAAAGTGTAAAGTGAAAAATACATATTTTTGGAACTAGAAATGCTGAAATAAATAGAGAAATGATCTTTAAGATAAAACAGCACAAAGTATGAAGAGATGCTTGGCATGGAGGGAACACGAACAGCATGTACAACAAAGCAAAGATGCCAAAGGAGGAAAAGCACAAAGAAAAAAATAAGAATCAAAGAATAAAAAGATGGATTTGTTGGGTCATGGAACACCCTGAGGGGAAAAGGAGCATCAAAAAACAAACAACCCATGTCAGCGTGAAGAGAATAAGCCAGGAAATAAAATACCAGGGAAAGCAGAAGAAAAATCTCATAGGGTGATAGGAAAGGGCCTCCCATCAGGCAAGGGTCCATCAATATACTGAAGATTTAAAAAAAAAGAATATTCGGAAAGTCTGTGAAGTTTCCAGAAGGATACCTTAACAGTTAAGCCAGCTAAAGCTGGGTAGTAGCAGGGGAAGTAAAGGCAATAGCAGACCAGGCTCTGCACAAGGCAGAGACCCCATCGGGTAGAGGGGCAGTGGGATGAGGCAGGGCAAAGCTTCAAAAATTGGAATTGCATCTTATAGATCAGGCTGTGCACTGTAAATAGGTTCTCTTGAGCGCTCCAGGGGAATGGGAAAGGCATGGATGTAAAAGGGAGGCTTTTGGCTTCTCTGCAACATCAGGGAATAAAGACAGACTTCTCAGGAAGAAGATTTATTGTGAGCACCAAAAGATTCCATGCCTCTGTATCTCCAGATAGAGGATAGTGAGGATGAGATCTTTTATTTCTTCTTATCAGGCCATTATGTATACTTTTTTTCTGACTTGCAGATCACTGCTTGCATGCTTTCAGCGCACAGCCAGTGCCTCAGTGCAACAAAACTGCATCACGCTGTATTATCTCTTTCTTGGGCAGAGAATGTTTTGTGCATGTCATCTATTATTCACATCACAGCTTGTTGCAGCGATTCTAGGAAGACTTCAGAAGAGCCCTGTCCTCCCATCAGGAAAAGGAAGAGAATACCATTTTCCCATATGATCTCTTCCCAGTCAGGAAACTGAGAAGCTAAACAGTGCCTCCTCCCTGTGCACAAAGCCTGGTCTGCCAGCAGATTTATTTGAGGGAGGACAGCACTTGGCCAAGTGGTTCAGACTAAGATAAGCACCAGATCAGAAACAAATCACATCATTTTTAAAGCATTAATCAACGTAGGACAAAACAAGAAGCTATTATTGTGTTCAGCAGCATAGGAAATAATTGGGCATGAGAAGACTCCTGTAGACATGTCTTCATAAAGATGACACATGAGTAATAAAATGGCTCTGCCAGACTACTTCTGAAGGGAACATGGGTGCTGATGCCACTCGCCAATCAGTGCTGACAGCAGTGGGCTTTGATTGATCTGGCTACGCGGTGATGTGATCACGGCTGCCCTCTCTCACCTCTCACCACTGTGTGTTTCTGACCCTTTCTCCCCTTACAGCATATATCACACACGACCTTTAAGGAAAAAAAAAAGCCAACACAGAGGCTGCATTTGTGTTTGGATACACTTGAAAGCTTCCCAGGAATCCCAGCCCTGTGCTGCAAGGCATAGGCACATTTAAAGAAAAAAACCCAACAAAAACACCACCACACACACTCTTTTGGATTTCTTAGCTAGATCTTACCCTAATTAATAGCTTAAGTAATTTGCTCAAATTCACAAAGGAAACAGAGTGCAGGCAGAAACTGAATCCAGGCTACTTTGAGTTCTAATTCAATTTAAACTTTCAAAGGCAATTTCATACTTTGCTCTCCCTGCGCACACTTTCCCCCTGCCCCCCCCGCCCCACCCCTCATTCCCATCCTGAATTTGGATCAACTCCATTTCCACTGAAGCAAAACTCCCTTTGGCTTTGACAGAGCCTGACTTTGAACAGGCACAAGCCTCCCCTTCCCTCTCTCTGACTTCAGGAAGCTGAGGATTATTTTAGACACTGCTTTTATCTGATTTGGCTTACAATTTTTCAGGAGGGAGGAAGGGGCTCCCAGATGAGGGGTGGACATCTACACCTGCTTCTGCAAGGAGGAAAAGGTTCTTCACTGAAAGAGTTGTCAGGATGTGGAACAGGCTGCCCAGGGAGGGGGTTGAGTCACCATCCCTGGATGTGTTTAAAAGATGGGTGGATGATGTACTTAGGGATATGGTTTGGTAGAGCACAGCTGTGGTTGGACTTGATCTCAGAGGTCTTTTCCAACCTAGCCTAGGTAATTCAGGCCCGCAAATGTGTGTCATATTTTGATTAGAAAGAAACAAGACAGTATACAGTTTGATGTGCCACATCATGGTATTGGGCATTTCCAATCAGTACGGCAATTTTCAGTCCTTTTAGATGTAGGATTTATTGCTCTTACTACTAGCAAAATGCTTCCCATAAAAATTACTTACATCAAAAAGAATAGCAAGCTTGCAAACACAGAGAGGAGAGATGAGAGCATCACAGCACCGCTGCCTGTAAGGACAGCTGCTCCTGGGATAGGACTCAGAAGCCCTACAGAGATCACACTTTCAATAGGCAAGAGGGGAAGCAAACCCATTCTGGGGAGGGGAAAAAAAAAAGAAGAAGAAAAAAATAAAAAACAGCATAGGGAAATAACAGCTTAGGGGTTCCCACACCTGAGCTGCCACCGGCTGGGAAGCTCAGCCCTGGGCCACGCTGCTTCCCCAGGTGCAAGGTAAATATGATGCCTTAATTGCCACTGCCAAAATAACCCTCTGCTGATTTGCAAGGCATGATCGACTGGTTCAGCACAATAGCACCCAAGCTGCCAGTAGCTCCCACACGCTCAACTCCTGCTTTAAGGAAGCGAATATTAAGCAGGATCCTGGGGAGTTTTCCTCTTTTTCTCTAGTAACTTTCTTGAAGATAGAGATTCCTTAAAGTTTCATCTGCGGGAAACTGGTACCTCATCCCCTTGCAGAGTCACCCCAAGGCACAGCCAGGACAGCAAAGGCCTCTCAGGGTCAGGCATCACCTGGCCTGAAGGAAAATAAGGTTTTGCCTGAGGTAGGTTCACAGTCAGAGCCAATTAATGTGTTGCTCAGTTGCAGAGGGGAGCAGTCCTTCAGCGGGGGTACCAAGATGTAAGCCCCCATGCTGAAAATTAAAGAGTTGTACTTTAGAAGATTTCTTTAATTACAGACACACACAAAAAAAATCCAAGGTTTCTACAAAAGCTGCTAGAGGAAAAATAGAGTAACGAGGATGCCACAAAACAAATGCCTCCTCCCACATAGAACATTTTCACTGTATCAGCAGCAACTGACTCACTGTACAGGATTTGGTGCTATTTGAAACTATGAACATGGCATAATAGTTCACAAGCTGATTAACACAATTACTATTCATTTGATACTGATTGCTACAGCAGGGACTTCTGATTAAGCCTGTCTGCCCTGCAATTTCCCTGGATTTTCTTCCGTGCTTTGAATACTACAGGGTAAATATCCCAAACTCAGCACCTCGCTCACAGCCTAGTTATTTTGCTTGGTGTGCAACAGCCTCAGCAACCCCAATTAGCCCATTGTAGGAAGCAGCTTCATTTTGCTCCCCACAAACTACATTCATTAACATCCATGAGGTTAACTACATAAATCACATGTCCAGTCAGTCCATTCTTAACTGGATGTCTTCACAGTCTTCTTCCATCTGCCTCATGGTTTAGATCATACAGGTTCAGTTTAATCAATAGGGAAGCATTGCAGGTTTCAGTTAATTCTCACTTTTCTTGTCTTTCCTCCCCTTACCCCATAGAAAGGAAGGGGCAAAAGGAAAGCCTTCCCTTTGAGTACCACCAAACCTCTCCTGGTTTATAGATCCCCACTACAGATATTTCCACAGAATTAAGATCACAGAATCACAGAATTGTAGGGGTTGGAAGGGACCTTGAGAGATCATCGGGTCCAACCCCCCTGCCAAAGCAGGCTCCCTAGCTCATATTACATAGATAGGTGTCCAGACGAGACTTGAATATCTCCAGAGAAGGAGACTCCACCACCTCCCTGGGCAGCCTGTTCCAAAGCTCTGTCACCCTCACTGTGAAAAAGTTCTTCCACATGTTGGTGCGGAACGTCCTGTGCTCCAGTTTACAGCCATTGCCCCTTGTCCTGTCCCCACAGACCACTGAAAAGGGGCTGGCCAATTCCCCCTGCATCCCATGTCTAAGATATTTATAAACACTAATTAGGTCCCCCCCTAAGTCTTCTTTTCTCCAGACTTTGTACAAAGTAAATATTCAACTCATTCAGTTATTTTGCAATGTGTTGTCTTCTTTACCACATGTATCTGCTGCTTTAAGCTCAGTCTCATCTTCCCTGTGGCAAATCCTGTAGAAGCTAAGTGTTTGTTTTATCGTGACTCTGAGAAAAACTAGGCTTAGGTTTGAGAACCAGGGTTGTTTGCTCTTCACCGCATAGAAGGGGGTAGATGGTTTATTGGCTTTTTTTTTTATTATTATTCCCTGCTCTGCATTACTATCACTTCAAACCTCCCATCATCCTCCCAAATGCAGGTGTGTGTTTGATTCCAAGGTCTTCACAGGCTAGTTGTTTCACTTAACACTAGTTTAAAAGAACTAAATGCCCCCAGGTAGACCAGCTCCCATAGCTAGCCGAGCCACCAGATCCATCTATACCATTTCCATTTGAAGCAAAAACCTTGCAGGATTATTTTCTCTATCAGCTTTTCCCTCTACCAGGTAAATCGTGTAGCCGATCAAAGCCATTTCTGTGATCTCCCCTAACAATACATTTGAAGGCGATATCAAAGAATTGCTGCTGGTGTTACACATATTACAGTAAGCCCCTGATAGCAGATGTTAATGCATTTTATGATTGGGAATGTTGTCTCAAGATAAAAACAGGCAGTCTGCAGGAATCAGCAAAAACCCACTTAATTTCACACATGTATAGCCACTGACGTGTGTGCAATGAGATTAGGCGATGCCCTTGTCGGCAAACTTATCATAACTTTCTCCAAATAGCAAATCCCTAATTAGTTTATACTGTGGCTTTGCAGAGGGTAAGCATGGCTGGGGAAGAGCAAACAGTAGTGATTTCACAGGAACATGCTTGCTTAGTTCAGGCTTAGCCATTATAAGAAAGTAAATACTGCATAAAAAAAAGCACTGGGGTGGAAAGATTCACATGTTTTGTTTCAGCACGGCTTGCTGACCAATCTAGAAACTTCTCAAACCCACAGCATCTTAATAAACTGGAGATGGACTACATTTCTAAAAGTTGTGTCTTAATCTAGCTGCTATATTGTTGATAAATCTATTGAGTTTGCCACTTACTGGTCAGTTTTCAGCTTCAGTGGCAAGACTTCTCAAGCAAGCCCATGTTGCTCACAGCTGGAAGAGCAACAGAGAAATAGCTGCAGCATCCTACATCTGAGAAAAAGCTATGTCAAGGGGCAAAGGAAAAGTTCAGAAAAGAAAGGCTGAGCTCATTTTTGCAAAGAGTAGAATGTTGTTCAAATTAAAGGCAGAAAAAGAAAAAAATAAAAAGCATCGTTTGGTACCTTCCAGATGTCATAAAGCCTGGGGAGTGAACCGCAAGATTGATGGGGGCTTATGATGCATCAGAGTGGTTTGATCAGATTTTCCCTGGAGAGAAGAGATAAAGATGATCGTTCTTCAAATGTGTCTGCAAGGCAGGGGGGATCTTCTGGCCATCACAGCACCTGAAGATCTGAGTAATGCCAAGATCCTCAGTAACCACCCAGCCGATAAGGAGATCAGGGAAATAACTACTGTAAATAATTCCTACATACCACGAGTTGCATCAAGAATAAAATGTTTTGCTTTCGAGGTAGCAAGGAAGGAACAAAACTTCAGTTCTGCTTCGTCAGGAGCAGATACCACCTTGAATAGTTAAGTTACATTCAAAATGTGACAAGTTTGTCCTTCAACATCAAAAAAAAATCAGTTCTAATCACAGCAAAGCACATGGTGGATAAAGGTCAAGTCATTTTTGTTTACTTGTTAGCGAAAATTAATGAAAGGTTTTCCTCACCACCACAAGGAGGTTGTGTGGCTGGGTTTGGTGGTTTTGGTTTTTTTAATATAGTGAAAAAGGTGTAACATACATTTATATAAAGACTTTATATCTCCTTTAGAACAAAGTACTGATTGGGCCAAAACTGCTATTCTAATTAAGATTTTTTTTTTTTATTTTTAAAAAAAAAAAAAACCACTCTTCTTCACTCAAGATTGTGAGCAAAACCTTCTGCTGACTCCAGGAAGAAATATGTCTACAGACCAATCTGACTGGGGCTCACGACAGGACATGCTTTTACCATTCTGGAGGCTGAACACCTGACTGCTTAGGACTCGAGAGGAGCTTACATCTCCCATTCCTGTCCTCCAAATGTAAGGGATCTTTGAGAGCAACAACATGTTCCTGCTCAGCCACAGAATTTAAACAAGGGCAAGGCGAGTAACAGAAAGAAGTGGCATGCACACATACAATTTTAATTGGATTTTAAGTACTGCAGTGAGAAACCAAGTTCAACTGTAAGTTATTGCAATATTCTTCACGTATCATCTATATCCACATGTCTCAGGTAACGACTCCCTGGAGTAACTTAGCTTCTTTATTATTATTACTGCAAGTTATGTTGTTCAGCACCATGGGAAATATATGTAAATCATAAACATAAATGTGCCAGTTAAAAGCTGCCAGATTGAGCTAATGAGGGTGATATAGCAATGACACAGCTACATTTTGGGGTGGTTTTTTTTAAAAAACTAATTAAGGCTTCCTAATTACCCCAACCAACGAGAGTATTACCCTCTTGGATAGTTATAAGTAATTAAATTAAAGCCATTTTCAGAAGAAAAGCAATATAAATTTCAGACAATCTTTGAAAATCCCATCAGTAGCTGATAAATTATGTGGAAGCAGCAGCTTCCCTAGCAAGCAGTTCGGATGAAGAGAGGGGCACATAGGAAATACCAGTCCCAAGCACTCAGGGATAGCAAATTGGGCATTTCAGGATATGTTGAAGGTTGCTTTTCCATTCAGCTTTCAGAAGAAATAAAATTCAACTATTGGCAGAAAATCCCTAATGACTTTCTGTGAAAACATCTGAGGAACAAAGGAGGGTCTCCATCTTGGGGTATTTTAAGAGCAAAAGAACACAAAAAGACTCCAACTCCCTTGAGAAGCAGCGACAAAGGTTTCATAAATACCATCACATTACATATCTAAACACCGCAACCATAGTGCTCAAAACTGTCAGGACAGAACAGGAAATGCCACGGGGTATTTGAATTAAAACATTGTCCAAAGAAACGGTCCTACTGAAGGGATTAAGGTCTGTGCCTAACTTAAAGCAGCCAGATCCAGCATCTACAGCTGCAGGAGGTAAAGCACCACAAATTCACTTTCAAACCATGTATTTCATCCAGGGTTAAGCACTCATGGTTAGAATCCAAAGCCCTCTCTGTCTCCTATGAGCCACTAGAAAGGCCTTTAAACTCATTAAGAAGGGCAAAGGATACAAAATATACACAGAAAATTTTGAATTAACAACTCCTTATAAAAACTTAGAATTGAGCAACATAGGTAAAAAACTGCACAATCAACCCTTCATGGCTTCTGCCCATTCAATGCCACCACATCTCCTCTAGACCAGATGAAGGTACCAGTGCCACCACCTGCAGCAGCATCATCTAGCCCTTATGCTCACTGCATCACAGTGCACCAAGAGCATGACCAGGACAAGATTATCAAGGCACTTACTTACCCCAGGTCACACCACAAGTTCTGCACAGAGCTGAGCAGGGAATCCAGCACCACCACGAAATCATCCTTCTTCACTGCCGTACAAACTCCTCTTCCTCCCCTAAAGCCAATCTTTCACTTCATTCCTGACCCTACTGCCCACAACCTTTGCCTTTTGTATAGCACATACTGCCAAAAGGCCTTATTGCTCCAAAAGAAATTCCTAAGAAGGGTTGTTTTCTCCCTTAAAGCAAAGAAAATTGTACAAAACAAAGTGTGACAGAACTAAATACCAGCTCCTAGCCTTAACCAGAGGCATAACCTCTTCCTCTGCTACTCCTTGATTAGGGTTTCCTGCTGCCCTAATCCCAGATTTCCTGAGTCACCAGGCTGATTTTCCAGGTGGTTTGAGTTGCTCTGAAGTTCAGAGCAGCAAAGGCTGATGTGTTGCTTAGTCCCAAGTACCACTTTGAATGCTCAGGAGAACCTTTTCCATTCGGCTCACTGACCAGCTTTCTGAGCCCAACCTGAGGGCTGGCATGGGAGATTTGTCCCGTCATTGTTATAACACAAGTTGAGCTTTTCTAAAGGCAGATAAGAACATGAAGAGAGAGCATTAGTTAACTAAAAGATATTTCATGTGACGTAAGACTTTAGTAGGCCAATTCTGGCAGGAGGAAAAGGGTTAAAATAGAAGGTGGGGCTTAGGAGATACTCTGGAATGACAGTTTACAGACACACACACACACACCCCTTCCCTGGTCTTCAGGAGAAGCCATGGACTTTGGGGAGCCCAACAGAACTCTCTGCTGCATCTCCCCATGGCTGATGAAGACAGGGACCTCACCAGAAACCATCTATAATATCTACTCTACAGATCCTACACACTCCACCCCAAGACCTTCTCATTTTGGCATATTACCCCACACCTCTGTTGAAATTTGACTAAGAGCAAGGGAAGTTCCACACTACTGATGCGGCTCTGTCGCAAACACACACACCCATCCTTTGTGCCAAAACCAAGCACAGGCTGTGCCATGCCAGCTCTGTACCCAGGTGCTGGAGCAGAGATTGTCACCATGATTAACAGGATGAAAAATCCCAGGTCCTGCCATGGAAAAGAAAATAAACCCACATGTGCTGGTTGAATATCCACAGCCAGAAACAAGCCCTTTTATTTTCATGTGCCACAGCAGACTCCAGAAGGTCTGTTTTATAAAGGGCAAACCCAGGGTATAAAAAAAAAGACAGAGTCAGCTGGCCAGAAGGAATGAAATCCAACAATATCCCCTTCTTATCATGTACCTTTATCCACAACAAACAAACGAGTCAATCTGAGAGGAGAGAAACTCAATCAGCAGCCCTGCACCAAAGAGCACAGCTTGCATGTTTTATTGTTCCAGCGGTGTTATCAGGAAAGCCTGGGTGTCCACTCAGTGCAACGATCATAATTGTTTTTATCCCCTTGAAAACAAGCTGGTTAGAAGCAGAATTAAATTGATTTGTGAACAGTGTTTACCCTCCTTCTCGCCACCAAGCAGACAACCAATTAAAGACATTAAAGATTAATTAACAGGGAGGCCTGTGCACTACCTGCCAGGCTAACAATTGCGCTCGGTGGTGTACATTCCTTCCTCAGCAAGAGACCTGCAGTTTCACCTGAACTTTCTCTTGAAGAACTAGAGTGCAGTAAAATCGTGGAAAATGATTTAAAAAGAAAAGAAGAATGAGAGGTTACTGGCTGATGGGTTTTTTTTTTTCAGCTATTATTTGTTAGTGCCTCATTTGCAAGGAAGGGTGCAGAGCACTCAGTGACTTTGGGAACGTTTGGCCTAAAATGGAGTGGAAATGTAGTCAGAGGAGTTGGGTGTGTTTGTGTAAGTTGGAAGGAGGGAGAAAGTATATATTAGGCATTTCTCACACACGCATACCCCACACCTGCTCTTGACAGCTTGTCTCATGTTTCATATCAAATGTATAAATAACGTATATACATTTTACGAATAAATGGAGTAACGTGAACTCTGCCAACTCTCCGTCTCTGTGCTCAGACACAAAAGCACTAACACAGAGCCAGAGATCCACGTGTGCATGGACATATAGGCACCCACTTAGCATTTAAATCCTTCCCACCTTGTGGAGTTGCAAAACAAACTCTTCTTCTCCCCTGAGGTAATGAGTCTGTTAATTATATTTCTCACCCTGATTTTCCCTTTTTTTTTTGCTGCTGAAGGATGTTAAGGACATTTTGCTTCATTTCTTGGAAAGCACCAAAGGGACTGCAAACAAAATCAGGCCATGCCTCATACTTTTGTGCTCCAAATTTCTATGCTGACTTGATCCAATCTACCGGGTTTCAATGAGAATCTTCTTTTCTGCTTCCTCTCTGCTTTAACCCAGTCCACACTTGCCCAGAGCTGTTTCCCTGCACACACAAATTAATCTCAAAACACTTCTTTCTGTTTAAGATGAGGGGGCCTGGCTTCTGGCTCGTGGTTGTATTTGCTGCAGCTGTTTGGCAGAGCCACAGCAGGGATGGTGTGGAGTGGGTAGTAGAAGTGATTGGGAAACAAGGAGGGGCACAAGAATTTTGGACAGGATATGAAAGAGCTGAGCAGCGCAGCCAAAGGCTTGATGACTCATTGTAAGTCAGCAGCAAGTGGTCTGGAGGTTGGGATCATACAAAGCCGGCTTGATCTACTCCTGCGGACGATACAAAAGGTCTAGCAAAGACTTATCATCACAACACCACCCATTCTAGGCAGCATTGATCCTGGACCCAAATCTTCATTCCTCTTTCTCTTTCTCCCACCCTTGGTCTTCTTTTGCTTCCTGCTCAGGCTTGTCTTGTCCTAGGTTTTGCCCCAAATGTGACACCCCTACAACTTCATGTTTCCCTGCTCTGAGATGCACCCCATCTGGTTCTACTCTCTTCATCAACAAGGCCTTGAAGCTGCACCAAACCCCAGAGTGTACTTTTACATGCCAAGTGCCCAGACAAGGAACTGGCAATATATTGCAGTTCTGGGCTGAAAACAGTTCCAGGAGACACTCTTGTGCCTGTTAGAGGGTTAAGGCCCGATGCATGTGCTTGCATGGAGCTTTCACAGTGGCTCAGGTTGACAAGCCAGGACAGGGGTACACTTCACTCTGTTGGAGTGAAGACAATGATCACAGGAGGAAATAGCAGCAGGTGACTCAGAGGCTGTTTCAATGTTGTCCAGAAACACAAAGAGAAAAACAGCAGCAGCCATCATTATTTCATTTTTCAATTAAAAGAGACATGTTTTCATCCAGCTGCAAGCCAGAGGGCTTGAAACAGAGAGTTGGGTGGCATCCCATGGCTGGCGTGTTTCAGTGTGACTGAAGAGAAAGCCACAAGGGTCCTCTTTGGCCCTAAAAATCTCTGTGCAGACTTGGAGTAGGTGTCTCCAAGAATACAAAAGGGACTCCACACAGAGGAAGCTGATTTGGTGATCCACCTCTAAGGCATCACATCTCTGCCTCATCTCCAGTGAGACACCTTCACTGGCACAGCCACCACCACCTCTACCTGCTTTGGTTCTCTGACTGGAGGGACTGTACTCTCCTAGCATTCCTAGGCTGGAGAGCTATAAAGACAGACAGTGATTGCTATTAATTATCATCAACGAGTTCATTTCTGAGGCCTCTTTCAGGCTTGATAAGAACCTCCTGCTGCTGAGCTGAATGGCATGAGGGTCACCTGGGCCAGGGGAAGCTTCATCGCTTTCTCTCTCTTCTCCAGGGAGATAGTAACAGCCAAGATTCTGGTCCAAGCTTATTGAAGTGCCCAGTTATCTCTTTCAGCATGGATAATTTAATCAGACAAGTTAAATATTTATGAGGCTGCACTTTATTGTCGACAAAAGATAAAAATGTGCTTTAAGTGCTATTCAGAATAAGAATTATAATGATGATTAAAAAAGCCATTGGTAATGACACTTGAGATTATTCTTGTTAGATCCTAGGACTACCGTACCATCAGAGAGGACTGGGAGCTGGAAGGAAACATGCTCCCTATCTGTCCATGCAGATCTCGCTGAGAGATCCAAGGCTCAGAAGATCACCTAGGCATCCAGCCCAAAATGATATTGTGTGTACTCAGAGGGTAAAGCCAGCCCAATGGAGGAAGAATCATTTCAGTCCCTCTTATCATCCTTTAAAGACAACAAACATGGCATGTGACCCTAAGAAAACAAGTGCTGCTCAGGCTGCAAGCACAGTTGTGGTTTGCAAGTCACCAGAACTGAAGCGGCGCAAATCTGAAGGGAGAACTCAGCTGTGCTTTTGACTCATCACACACCTTGCACAACAGCCAAACCCCACCAGTTACACATACTTTTGAGCAAGGCACCAGTTCTTTCTCAGCCCGGATCAGCAGGAAGGTATATATAGCACAGCCTTCCCTGTTACAGATGAAGCCTGCACGTTTCCCAGGGTGAACAGCTTTGCTCCTGGAGGTGTGGAGACTTCAGGGTTTCTGCCAGAAGAAGCCTTGATTCAGTGAGGTGCTTACATACAAAGCTAATGCTTAGCATGTGGAGAATACTCACTGATTTAAAGTTATGGTAAAATACATTATTTATCAGAGGCCAGAGCCTCCAAACTGAATACTTTGCTTGAAGCAAAATATGGCTTTAAAAAAAAAACCCAAAAATCAAGAAGTTGAAGAAAGTGAGTGTGGGGTACCATGCTTTCCACTTCACTGGATTTTATTCTTTCCTAATATTTATGACTATTAAAGCCCAAACAATATGAGTGCATATAAACCATGCGTGCAGCACCAGATGATGCACACAAAGCAATACATCCCACCAGCAACGTGTGTTCTGCCTCACGTAACTTAAACATTTAAAAAATATACTTGCTCCCCTTCATCATGTTCAAGTTCTACTCCATTGATAATTTATCTATGAGCGCCAGCTATATAGGTAGGCGGCAAAAGATATATTTAATTTATTAAATATAAACAGGCAGCAAATCTAAATTAACTGGTTGAAAAGCTTTCATTTGGGGGAATTTTTTTATATTTGAGTTCTTATTAACGTTGCACTGAGGCCATGTGTCTTCATAGCATATGTGTTTGGAAGGGAGACATACATGGAAGATGGATATTAATATTGCTACCATTATTTCTACCTGCCCTACCAATACTGATGACTACTGTTAGAATAAAGTAGACAATAAAAAACCATTTGGAAATGTCTTCTTATTTCCTTTCTTTTCATTACTTTTCACGAGAAGCAAAACCACATACTGTCTAAAAATCTTGGTCGTGTGTCAGGTAATATTCCAGCTGTTTGTTAGTTCCAATGATGGGATTTTAGGGAGGGTGTCTGGTGTTAATTTGTTTGACAAAAGGCATTATTAAACACTTAGCACAAAAGGTATTACACCTTTTTTTTCCCCACCGCTCTCTGTCTCTCAAAAGCAAAGGCAAATATCTCATCCTGCCTGTCACACAAACTGCACCAGGTGTCCCCTGTATAATTATGCAGCGTTTCTCAGACTGAGCCTGAAGGAACTTTTAATTCTTCTGAGGTGGAAAGGAAAATTCTCTTGTCTTCGTGATCAGATGAAGAATCCACTTTCAAGAAGGGGGAAAAAAATAAAATCATTTTTTAAAAGATTTAAAAGCTTTAACTCATTTTCCAATCAATCATCTTCATTAACAAGTGTCTCTAAAATGCTGCTGCTATTGAAAAATATTTCAACCTGTCAAGGGCTTTCTTTCCTTCCTCCTTCCTGCACCCAATTAAGGCTTCTCCTGCAGTTATCCCACTATCTGCAGAAGGCTGAGCCTTTTTCACACATACTCTTCCCTGTGGAGAACTGCCATTTACTTGCAACTCTGAGGCACTAAACCACAACAACTCCTATTTGAGAGCAATGAAAACCCTTTTGGAGGCAGAAGCAGGGAAAATGCAGCACATCAAACCAATTCTATTGTTAGAACAATGTTGTACAAAAATTTGCTCAAAAAGCTTACTTGAAATGAACAAAATTGCATGCAACTGTTTGGTCCAACTACTAATAAATAATGATACGTAATAAGTAAAGAGAATAATTAATTAACATATTGTATTCAAGTGGAATGAGTCCCAACAAGTACTTTCTCAAGTACGTGCAAAATGAATGAGGAGCATTTTCAGCTTATATTAATTCAAAACTGTCTTCTGCTTTGTTTGCTTATTTACAGGAGCCCCACTTCGTGGTTCCTGATTCCTTAGAGGGTGTCATTATGGTTTTTAAACAAGGGAACCAACAAAGGGCTTTTGGGTAGTGAAACTCAAATGAAGTTTGTGAAAATTTGCTCCACCAGCTGTCACGTATCTCCCTCTCCCCCAGCTTACTTGGTCAAAATGTTGAATTAATTAAGAACAATTTATTATTTCCATTTTAATATTCTCAGTAATTCTCTTGAAAGTTACAAACCACTGAAATCCCCTCCAAAGCCTCATGAGTGTTCTCTTGGGTCCAACAAGTACTCCTCACACAGCCTTTCTTCTGGCTGTTCACCAAACCTTAGCCCTAGTAGGAATGTTTGCGATCACAATCTCCACAAATGAGGAAAGAGATGCTGAGAGACAAATCATCCTTATCCTGACTATACCTGAGACCAAAAGAGAGCAAACCCAGCACTTCCATTTATCCCAGCTCCTGTATAGAGCCAGCGGCAGTCCCAAGGCAGCAAACTTCATGTGGTCTCCTAGCATAAGCAGTGTGATTTCCCACCCAATGTGAGGCTCTCTCTGAAGCAATGCTGATGCAAAGTCACTGGAGGATCTGCCTTTCTATTTCCCCTACTATCACCAAGACAACTACTTGCTTTTGGGTAGGGAAAGGAGAGCAGAAGGACAAAGCTGGAGTTGACTCTGTGACTGCTTTGTACATGGTTCAAAACTATCTGCATATGTGCAAGTAGTGAAGGAAATTTTCCTCTCCTAGCTATCATCATTCACCAGGCACAGAGCAATGAGACCGGTGCCCTTATGCATAATGGAGATGAAGCACAAATAGGAAAGAGCTGGGTTTTGTCTTCTTTGTTAACAATCTCCCTCTCCCCCTTGGAGGCAAGATGTCAGCTAGATAATTTATTAGAAAATATCACTGTAGTGTAATATGATATGTGCTGTCCCTTGGGGGTAGAAAATCAAATATTCACTTGTCACTGGAAGGGTTGATTTAATTGATACCTATAACGATTCATCCTATTGCTTTAGAACAGCTACATAGGCTGTATTTCTCAGAGTAAGAACCAGTGGGGTTTAACTCAGATAACTGGGAGCAATTGCTATGTTGCTATGTGATAGTCCGTAAGCTCCAAAGCCCAGCCACCCTGAACACGAGCAATGCCTGCTGCTCAAACAGGGGGTGTGGCACCAGGACCAAGTGCACTTCTCATAGCCATCGGCACCTGTTTGCCAGCCCACGGGATCCCCCCCCTCAAAAAATAAAATCAGCCTTACCAGCTGGTAAGCATCAGGCACTGAGAAATTCCTCCTCAGCCCCATAGCTGGGGAAAACAAGGGCAGCAGGCCATGCTCCTGAAACCTGAGATTTCAGCTAAACTCAAGGAAGGATTTTGTCACCAAGAGAGACCTCCCACGAGCGGGCACAATGCCATTTGCTCTACCCCAGTAGGGACTTTTGGTGAGGAGAGGGCAGTGGGGTGGGGTTTTTTGTTTTAATGAGTTATTAATTCATTTCCCACCAACCAATATATCATTCTCTACATAGAGAAGGCAAGGACACCCTGCATAAAGCAGAGATTGCACTCTGCAAGGGTAACTGGACCTCCCAGAGCTGAGCTTGCCCCACTTGGCTTGCCCCATAACTCAGCAGCACCCATCCATAGGGAGCAACAAGCACCAAAGAGGTCGCAGCAAGGGGATCAGCATTCCTACTTCCAGGGCTTTACTAATTGTCTTTACCCAGAGACTAGAAGGATGGAGGGAGGAAGTTGTGTTGAAAAGCATTTTCCTGAGCAGGTGGCTTCCAGCCAGGGAGAGGGGACTGAACTGGAAAACATCCTTCCCAGGCATAAAATAATACTGGATTTCACCTGCATTTGCAGAGATTTGGAGATACCGGCACCTTGATTTGGGCTCTGACAAACTCAGGGACTCCAGAGCTGGGACCCAGGTCAGATATGCTGTTTCATTAGAGCCAGGCAGTGTGTTTAGGAGAAGAGACAGCCAAGCCAACATCTATAACATTCTTACAATGTGTATTTCTGTTAATCAAAACTAATCGGCAAGTTTCTGTCAATGTCAGTAAGTTGTTTTGATTATGGAAATATTTGTATTTAAAACAAAACAAAACAAAAAAACCCCACACAAGTGAAACCCAGAAATATTTTGGAAATGTTTTTTTCAGATGGAAGTGACCTTAATTTCATAGTTTGTGCTTTAAAAAAAAAAGAACCCAAATATTTCATGTTTTATTTACAAAACCTTACATTTGTTTAAAAACACTGTAAGGAATTTTCATTTACAGGAGAGGGAAAAACCCAAACAAATCCATTTCACAGCAACCCACAATTAAATGCCTTGCCAGTTTTTCAATTTGGCCAGTGACCTTGAAAATCATAACTCTAGTTTAGGATCTGTCTGTCTCTCCTCTAAGCGACAGCTAATGAATCAGATATGCATCCTGGCGCACAATTAGGACCATATCCTTTTCATACGACAACCTTTACAGACATTTCTTACACAAACTCACATTCTCATGCTCCTGTAGGTAATAATTTTTCTATTCCAGACCCGTTCCATAGCACAACTCCAGTACACAACCCATACAGTGAGCCTGAGATGGGAATCGAGCTGCATTTATTTTTTTACAGCCGCTTTCCAGGCTGTATCTGTACTGCTAATGAATAGTGACATCAAACACACATAAATTAGACTGTAGGCTGAAGATAATTAAATTGAGCGAGTTGGAGAGAAAAAAAAAACCCCTACCCCACTATATCAACTAAATCCCAATTTGCAAACTATTATACACAGTCTTCAAGGTCTCAGCAGAACAATGGATACGGCAGGGGGATTATAGCAAGGTTTAAATTTCGTGGGGATGATTTGATATTCTATCTGTGCTGTGAGCAAGTCGTGTTGCATCAGATCAAATCCCGATTTCATTCTATGGTGAAAAAACCCCACCCTATTGTTGCCACTCTTTCCCTCTACTTCTTCATTATGAGGATGTAATTTATCGAAGTGCCCCTGAGAGTTTGCAGCACAGAACGGCTGTAGTGTTGTGTATTTCCAATAGCTTTTTTGTTGCAGAGCACTAGTGGTTAATAGGAAGATAATGAAAATATGGAAATTAAATTAGTTTGGTGCCAGGGCTAAAAAGAATAGCTTTTTAAACTTGCACTACAGCATTGTTATGGGCAAAATTTTGAAAAAAAAAAAAGAACAACTTCATTGTTACATCATTCCAGGGAAGCTGGTAGGGTGGGGATTTCTCCATTTTCCTCAGCTTGGAAAGAAATCAAGTGGTTTTTCATATCATTTACTGATGGCAGGGATTTAAATTTTGGATATCATATGGAAACAAAAAAGGTTAGTTAAACAGTATGATGGGAAAAGGCAAAATATTTATCAGTGACACTCCCACCAAGATTTATTACTGCTGTACAATAGAAATTCTAAATAAAGGCAAATCCTTTTTGGCTTTTTCAAACTAAGTTTAATTATTCCGGGGAATTCAAAATTCATTATTGGTGCAAGACACTAAGTAAACAGAACTGAGAAGAACTTTGCAACAGCATGTGTAGTCTTATTTCAGGGTGTGAGCAGCACCAAAGGAGAGCGCATATCCCAGGGGATGCTCTGGGTCAACAGCAATCCCTGCTGCCAAAGTCCACTGCTGATGAGTGCAGTCCTAGACTCAACGCCGTCCCCTTCCCTGTGTCAGCACAGAGCACCCTGCCAATACATTAAATTCAATTCCAGCATGTCAGCTAACTCTTGAACAACTCTGCTCCACTCCCTGTCAACTTCACAGCTCCTCTAATACATCGGTACTCACTGCAAGTAGAAGCCAACATAAGAAATCCAACCAACTCGGATTCTCCACTGAAGCCCCATGATGTACATTTTTTTATTAAACAAAATACCCTTCACACACCAAAGCATGGCTCTTGCTTGCTCAATACAATCACATTGGCCACTGAGTTACTTTGCACAAAGTTTTGCTCAACCTCGGTTTGAGAAGCTCTTGGAGAAGGTTGTCACACACCAGCTTGCATCCCTTATGAGTCTGGCAGGCAGCTACCAGAATGCTAAATGAAAAACTAATCACCCAGGCAGACAAAACGCTCCTGCTCTCCAAAACTGTGTTTTTCTCATGATAGACAGAAACCAGCTCTATTAAACCTATAAAAATGACGATGATCAATAACAACGTGACTTTGTGTCTGCTCCCAACTGCTGTTAGGAGCTAGGTCCTGCCTCTTGCAGGCACCTGGGGTTGCAGACCCCTCAGCTAACAGATCCTGTGGGTATTGGCAGTGGCTGTCACAGGCTACCTGCTGACACCCTGCAGACCATGGATGGACTAGCATTGCCCAGTGTTGTACTTATCTAGATTTATAGGAGTCATATGCACTCATACCTTTTAAATAGTCAAACATCATAAATAAGTCAAAGTTTCTAAAGCTGGGACAGATACTGTCCAAACAAATGTCTCGCAAATATTTCTTGCCACAGTTTCAGAAATGAGAAATGCACCATATTAAGCTTGACAGCTCTTTCTTTCAGTGCAATATCTCTAACTTGTCTTCCAAGACTCCTCCAAGAACTGACACATAAACACAAATAAAGAAATCTCTAAATTATGCCATAAAACGAAAGAAATACAAAGATTTTAAACCATTATGCTTCAGAAGGAAAGCCAGTGACTTCCAGCCAAGTTTTTAACAGGGCAACAAAGACAGCAATTTGTTTCAGAGCTTCAGAGAAGACTTGAGAACTCAAAAAGCTGGCCATGAGGTGAAAGAAATCCCCTCTTCCCTTTACGGGCACCCAACATCTTCCACAAACACATCTGGTACATCCCACAGTCAAAGCAGGATGAAACAGCAGATGGATCCACAGGACTAGAGACATGGTTCCTTTTGGTAATACAGATAGAAGCATAAATAGCAACATCTAGCAGAGCTGCCTGTCTCAAAAGTGGAAGGACACACACTGGCCGCCAGCCAGCAGGAACCCACCTCCAGGCATGGTCGCAGATAGAAGACAGCACTCCATGGGATAAGAAGCTGAAAAGTGAAATCAAAGCATTTTGCAATTAGTGACTTTGCTAAACTTTGCCAGGATTACAGAGCTTGTTACTTCCCAAAATAAGCCATAGGAACAGCAGTGGTAAGCATTACTCTGTATAGAAAGGGTACAAATAGCTATGAAAACGTTGCTGCAGCCATTATTTTTTCCCTGGAGTCTTCACCCTCACTTCTGAGAATCTTCCTCCGAATAGTTTCGATATGAAGCAAGCACTGGCAGGAGCTCCTCTGTACTTTTTCATTCTCTTCACGTAGAAGAGCTGCTTGTACAAATTTTATTTCACATTGGTGGAACAATTCTGGGGTTTGTGGACTAGAAAGAACCAGAGAAATCTTGGCTTCACCAAAATCAATTGCAAAACACTTGTTACTGAAATAGGTCCAGGACTTATCCCAAAAGTAAAAATAAAATAAAATAATAATAAAAAAAAAATATGGCAAGGAATCACAGGGCAGAAATCTAGCATGTAGGAGCGTCCCATATCAGGAGAAAATTGATGTAAGGATTATATCAACATTAACACTACTGTCACGATCATTATAATGGGAGAGTAAGATTCCGATTTACTTCAATTAAACAAAGATATGTAGCTGCTTAGCATATTCGTGACTGCAGTACAATGTGTTTCATCACTGTGGCTGCAAAATAAGCTTTATTTTTTTTCCATGAGATTACTCAAACCGCAATAATGTGTTTTCCCAAATTAAATAGATAACTTTACAGACTGCTGGGTAATAAAATACGGATAAACACAAAAGCCATACCTTATTAAAAATATTAGCTTGTCATCTTTCAGACTCTTCTTTTGATTTGCAAGTTAATAAAAACCACAGCCAGTTGCCATTAGGAGGATAATTAATTAGCCATCTATTGGGGGGGTGGGGAAGAGATGAAGGGAGGCTTTCACTTGAACTATTCATAGCACACAGAAACATATTCCAGCAGTAGAGATGGTGTTAGAAGCGTGCCACATGGTCTGATGTCCTTAAATAACTGTAATTGTTGGGGCTTTTTTTCCCAAAAGGGCAGTTCTGATGGTGACAAAAGGTGGTCAAAGGAATGATTCAACTTCTCAGCTCTCCTGCTAAGTGTCCTGTCCTCCTCTGAAGGGACAAAGAATCACACCGCTGCATTCAGGCTACGAGCTGTACACACTGCAAACCCTTTCCTCCAGCCCTTTTTTTAAACGGAGCTGGCACCAGCCCCACATCTCCCTCCAGCAGTGGTACAGCTTACTGAAAACCATCTGAACACCCCCCTGCCCCTTGCACGCACATCCCAGGAGTGTGCACGTTCAGCTACACCAGAAATTCACCCCTAGGAATTGACTCCAAGAACAGTTGGGTGAGCACAAGTATCCCAGAGATGCATCTCTGCATGAAATCAAGCAAGCATCTTCAGCACGTCCCAAGGATCAACTGAAGAGAGGTCAGTGAGAGAATTCAGTCCCCAGCCTGGTATTAAGTTTCCTACCCAGGCAAGTCAGGAAGCTAGAAAAAAATTAATAAGGGGAGATAGCAAAGTCCCTGAAAGCTGTGTGAATATTTCAAAATTAAATATTTATTCTAAAGTGAATTAAGGCAATTTTAACTCTGCATGAAAGTTTCCACCCAGAAGGTTTGAATAATCCACTAATTCTGAGGTTTAATTAATTCATACAATTTTTTCTGTGTCCTTTTGCAGAGACATCACCACATCCTTGAATTTGCACTGATGCTTCTTGTGAGAAAGTAGGCAATTGTGGAATAGTTCTTACAACTAAATCTACTCCCATGCTTACTAAAAAATTGAATAAAGACATAAATAACTGACTCATTATCCCACAGGGCAGTGAAAAGCTGCTAAATTAGTACCTAATTTGTGAAGTCTTGCTTGGACCAGATTTATGCTGAGTTCAGAGGATGAATGTGAATAATTTTCATCCTTCAGAGTTCTCCAGATACTATTATTGCTAATTTTGTGCAATGTACATTACACAATGTGCAGAGAGCACCTTGGCATCAATGAGGTCAAGGCAAGAGATGGCAGGAATGTCCAGTAAGACAAAAAATTACAGAAAAACTGTGAGATCAAGATGATCACTATGGCACACAGCTTCCATACACTTATCCATTATCATTAGGCAATAGGGCAAAAAGAACACACTTCAAGGAGGATAATTGCATTGCTGTGTGCAGGCTGATGGTGGGTTTCCTCCAGCAGTGAGGGATAACCTGGGAGAAAGGAGCAGAAATGTGACTGAAATTGTAACAAGCAGGTGATGAAGGCCAGCATTACGGGCTGATTGGAGGCAGGAACTCTGATCTTGTTTGATACAGGCTGTAAGATAAGTGGGGAAGAGTCTGTGAAAGCTCAGGAAAGTGAAGAAAAGTCATTTGGTGACTAGAGGGGAAAGGATGCAAAGTACATGCGTAGTAGAGTCACGGTGATATATATTCAGTTCCTGTAACGAAGCCACATGGCATCTGTCAGAGGAAGAATTACATTCCTGAAGTGAAATGCAAGCTAGCACCTGGACAAGAGTTTTATTTCAACCAGCAGATAGAAAAGGCCACAGCCTCAAATATTATACAGGACTAGACAAAATGTGGATGTAAGACTTGCAGAGCTACCAGAATCTAAACATTTCCTGGACAAGAGACATCTGTGATAAGCAAAACATGATGATGCTGTTTCGACAGGAAAGGCATTTGGGACTGTAAGTTAAGAAAATTTCAACAACAATCTTGATCTGATGTCTAGACATTCACGAGTTGCTGTTAGAGGCCCATCTTTTAATTTGGCAGGAAGGAGGTCTGCAGAAGATAGTTGGATGAGCTGTCATGCAAAGATGATAGCATCATTCTGTCCACATTTTCACTTTGTGATTGCATTTTACTGCCACAGAACTGGCCATGCCCAGACAGCGTCAACTAGAGATGCTCTTCTCCCCATCACATTTCCAAGCTGTCAGGGCTTCACTTTGACACATATTCCAGTGGGAATAGTATCACCATGCCTCACAGTAAGAGCACCTGCAATTGTGTGTGAAGTGCCTTAAAGACAAAGTACAGAGATCTGCTGTACTATTTGACTTCTTTCTGAAGAGTGTTATTAATTAAACCTCATTTATGGGGGAGCGTTATGTTGGTTGAGGTTTTTTTCCTGTAGTCCAATAATTTCAGCCTATTTCTGAAAAGTAAATAAAAAGAGAGTAGTGTCCTGAGAAAGAAGCTGCTGTTTATTGCCATACACAAGTCATTTATCACAAAATTCTCCACTGATCCCCCACAACTAAAATTTCCTTATAAATAAGAAGCTGAAGGTCCAGATCCCAGTTTTAACTCTGTCAGTGATTCGCTTTGCTAAATTATTGTTACCTAGGGGTAGACTTTTTTTTTTTTAAATGCACCAAAATAATCACTTGGTGCCTATGGTATTTCCTGAAGTTGAAAACACATCATAAGGGTTGATGTTTGCTGTCTAGCAGAGCAGGTGGCAACCCACCACACCTTTCCACAGAAGCCCTGTTTAAGCAAAACTTCTCAACTCACTAACTTGCCCTAGCAGCTTCTGATTAATGGGAAGCAGGGGAGAGAAATTATTTGTGTTCTGTCATTGATCCAAGGGATGACAGCGTCCAACCTAGAAAATATGCTGCCCTGGGGACATTTACTCTGACATTCTCCATTTTTGTCGTTAAGAGGACCTCTATTCATTTACCAAGAATACTTCTGGGTGATACCTCATCCCTAATTGTTAATGTGGCATTTACAAAATGCCACGGCCCTGTATGACGTGTGCCAGGATGACAGCTTCACAGACCGAAATCTCCTTTTCTTACCCTTGTGATTCATATAATTTGGACAGCAGAGATACTAAGATGATGAGGATTTGGAAGTTGAAGCACCTGATTTGCCAGCACAATTTGGTATTTACATTTCAGAACACCCCTGAAATTTGAGCCTTCAGGCAAAGATTGTTGAAGAAAGACTGGCCCTGTGAAGACAGATAACAGGATCCTAAAATTTTTACTACTATTTCGAATGATTATCATGACCCTCTGCCCATTACCTTGTACTCACATTATCATTAACTTCTGCCACCTCAGAAATCCATGCCCAGCTGCTTCTCTCAACGCTTTTTCAGCTGATGGTTGTTAAATCCAGCTCAGGAAGAAATTAATCCTTAATGATGTTCCTCCTGTTTGCAGCTGTAAGTATGTTTTGTGCAATAGCTTTCACCAGTTTCCCAGCTGCTTCCAACAATGATGTGACTGGAGATGTCCTGCCTGGAGCAGCCAGGGCCCTGTAATATGGATCTACTCCCCTGAGAAATAAAAAAGGTGAAAACAATTGAGCTCATGGTCAAATTGGTCTGTCAGGAAAGAAGAACTTCCGCAACTTGACATTCCCCTTGGCATCCTCATTTTCCATAGTGCAAACCTGTACTCCTGCAAAAGTAATTGAAGGACTTTCAAGGAAGTAACGTCACAGTGTTCCCATTTCAGGTCAGTCAAATTTAGTTAAAAAATAAAAAATAAAGGAAACACACTGTGGACAGCATGGCAAACTGGATCGCTCAAACACGTTGGCTGCTCCTCCCACCACTATAAAGGATCCTTCAAAGATGCAGTGAAGGTTCATTAACAGACGCTGTATGGGTGAAAAAAGCCAGAAGCCCAGTGTTTATCACTTTATAGCTATAGTGGGGGCAAACAGAGGTCTTCAGATATCTGCCTCAGATACTCAATCAGCAAAGGATTTACTTAAAAATAAAATTCAAGACACTGCCATATTATCCAGCAAGGGCACTGTTCTGTTATATTGGATTATGGGGTGGCTGTCCCTGCTCACCCACTCCTCTCTCACAGCATCAGCCTTCAGCACAATAGAAGCATGCTTTTCCTGGCAGTAACAGTGAGACAGGCCCACACTGAAGATGACAAGAAGAAACAGAAGCATTACCTTGTGTTTTCTAGATAAAATAAAATTTCACTACCAGTGCTTTGCAAAGCCTGAACACCATTTACGTCGCTCATTCTGCCCTGCAGCATAGCTAATGGATACAGATAGCTGAACTGGTGTCTGAGTAGCACACTGCCGGCTCACTCAAACAGGATGGATGCTCAGCACAGCAGTGCTGAAGCATTTGTCACAGACAGGAAGATAGCGTTGGCAGAGACACTGGTGCTTTTTCCCCCACCTTCGGCCTCCTCTGCAGGAGGGGTCACAGGAGTCTTGTGCTGACCCACGATGGACTTTCATGGCTGAAGAAACCTGGAGTGAACTGTGCTGCTGACTTGCAGCAAAGGTCTACTGGGACTTGCCAAGCAGGAGAAGATTTCTCTGCATTCATCAGGCATGCCAACATGTTCCTTGCTAAGCACATCAAGCCAGGTGTCACCAGCCAGCTCTATATATCTCTCGATATATACATCTCCTATACCAGTTCCTTTGAATGGCTTGAGTTCTTAATCTTATACAAGGATGTTTCCACTCTTCCTGTTTACCTGTCTCAGCCATCCTTCCTTTTGTACAGGGGCTGCCAAAACAGGGCCGTATGAAATGTTTATCATTAATTATCTGATCTTCAGGAGACTACAATGAAAGATAGGTGAGAAGTTGGAACCAGCAGTCCCTCAAGCTGCCCAGTTGAGAGAGGACCTGATGCTTAGCTATCAGAAATCTAGCCCAGGTAGGCAAAACCCCAAAGCTGTCAGACTTGTAACAGCAGATGTTGTAAAAGATAGGGAACAAAACCAGCTGAGGACAATAGTGTTTTGGTTGGGGTTTACCTACAAATCTAAGCCTGTAATTCAACATTTAACCTGGCCAAGCAAGAGCTCAAAAATAAATGCCCAAAACATAAAAGCTGTTAAGTCTAAAGCCTGAATTTCTCTATATCTTACTTCATGACTGACAGATAGTTCATCCTTACAGAAAGGATTATAAGAAGAGGGACTAAAAGAAAGAAGGAGAAAAAATTGCAAGATAAGATCTGTAAAGAGTTGCAAGTTTGTATTACATGGGTGAAGCCATTGCTGAATTCTTATAAACCTGCTCTCTTCATCTTTGGTATTTCTGAAAGTTTGCTATTTAGCATACCAAAGACTTTGTTTCAAAACCACTTCTTTTTATTTTTCTTATTAAAACAAATCAGGCTGTAGATGAGAAAGGCCCACTAAGAGCTATACCTCCAGTTTTCAGTAAGATTTTAAATTTCTGTAATTGGTCAAATGACTAAACCACGTATGTGTTTCAGCACTGCACACTCTGAGCCAACAAATCGCCCACGAGTTTCCAGAAGTTCAAGCACAAGCTAATGGAGTTCTATGCAGCCAGAAACATAGAAGTGTGTATTTGTAAAGATTATGAAGAAAGGTGCATACAAAGAAGAAAATAAAGGTTTTTTTCCCACAGGAAAAGGGCACCTTGGGTGAACTGATGAAAAACAAAATCCTCAGCCCTCAAGTTTTGCCAAAACCTTCCAGATTTTCGCTGAAAAGTAAAAGCCAATTTCATTGCATGAAGGGCACTGACAAGCTTGATTTCCTTCTTTGTAAGTATCATCAAACCCAGAAATATTCATTTCCAGTTTGGCTAATGGGTGTCAGATACAGCCAGAACTGTGCTTTCATGTAAAATTCATAATATAAATCCTCGAAGCCTTCTGATTAAGATCTGTATATATCTGCTTACTAATAAGTCAAATTACTTATCTCCCTCAGACAGAAATATAAATAATTGTTGACTAAACACAACAGCTCTTAGTAATCAGAAACAAATTCATTCCTCTCAATATGAAAATTCTTTCTGATGTGAAATCATTTATCAATCAGGCTCTTCCAAGCTAGCATATATTCAACTCCAATTCAACATGGAGAGTTATGCTCATCTCAACTGTGGCATAATACACTGGCACTAATTACATGTGCAGAAACTCAACCTTTGGGTCTGAGCTCATCTTTACTTGAACAAAAGCTCTGAGACTATCACACAATGAAGTAACATCCACCAAAAAGATTCACCAAGTCAGGCTTAAGGAGTAAGCAGGTAGGGCTTTGCAGCAGCTGAAGAGTAGTACCAAAAAGGACCAAATCCAGCATTATTAATTTCCCCTGAAAAGTCAGGAGGTTGAGGAATTTAAACGGGAATCTTCTTTGTTTACCACTGCTAACTGCTCTAATGAGCAAATAAATTAGTTTGTTGGCCAAATTCTGACAATCCAGAACTCAAAGACTCCCAAGACTTTAGTGGGGGCTACAACCACAGCCATTCTTAGGGCAAATATACCTACAAAGTTTAAACCCTGAAGCTGAATTTCACTTGTTTTTATGGAGTTATATCAAAGGAGTCGCTTCCTAGATTACTTGCCACCTGAGTGGAGTGACTTTAGGCTAGATTTAAAAACTGGAACAGGAAAATAACATTATCTAGTCTCCAAAAAAGAAATAGAAACATTGTCATTGTCCCAGGATAACAGACCTCAAGAGGTAGATACCTTGTGTGTAAACTTACCAGTTCATCACTTCTCTTTGAATATTCTGCTCAGCTTTATAGGAAGTACTCAGCTGTTAATTGCAAGGAAGTTCAAACAACAGAAGTACACATGCATTGCCTTCACACACAAAAGTGAACTCAAGACTTTTAAGTATGTTCTCAAGCATATCCTTTGTCCTGCAGGCATGTACTTAATAAACCAGAGAATTCCAGAAAAAGTTGGAGTGTTGTGCCTTACCTTCCACATGGCTCAGCTCTTCAAATTTCTTCTACTTTCAATGAGATTTTTGTTAATCTTTCTTGGTGCTTAAATAATGTGGTATTCATATGTCCTGTTTGCAGCTGTGCATGCTTCCATCCTGCCATCAAGTTATGAATCTGCAAACAAAATGAAAGAGGATCTATGTTCCAGAAGTTTGAGCAAGAACTTAGAGGATCAAGGATGTGGAGGTTATTTCTGTAAGGAATTACCAAGTCAAAAATTTAAGTGGCTCAACAAACATGCCAAAGGTGGCATAAACATTTTAAAAGAACAACAAAAAAATTCTTCCCAGGAGCAGCAAATAAGGTGCCCAAATGCACCTGCATCCAGGGAGGCATCTGTGTAAGCCCTTAACCCTTTGTTAAACTAAGATGCTTTCTACTCCATATTCTGGCTTTTGTGTACTATGCTGACATCCAAGCTCTCACAGCATGTTATACTGGAAGTCTGGGCATCTCATTCAGAACTGCGTATCCAGAACATTCTGGGGTGGAGGAAAAGGGCAGGGATTGCTTCAGTATTTTGAGGGATTTTTATCTTTCACTTATCTGGGCTTTTACCTTCCCATATAGTTACTGTGAATATCTGACAGGCATTTATGAAGAATTTCAAGATCTGCAGATGAACATTACAATGTTGTTGTGATTATTCTTGTTATTGTCTTGTAACTAGAGCACTTTACTCCAAGTAAGAGTTCCTAGGATTTAAGCATAGATGCTAATGAACTTGGGAAAATTAAGAATATTTATTTGCTTTCACAGATCCACTTAATGCAATACAGAGTTTAAAGAGAGGACAAAGGGGAACCAGTAACTAACAGATCAGATAAATCTTCCTTAAAGTAGACAAGACATAAGGTGAACTGAATGTTTTGAGACCATGGAATATCCAGGAGAAATGCAAGATGATTAAGAAATTTACAGCCCAGATATAAATCCTGCCTGATACATATTTTGTTTCATCATTGGAAAATTCCACAGGGAAAGCACACACGAAGGAATGGGAACACCCTAGTTTGCTGCTGAAAGCTGATGTGAAATAGTTCAGACATATTAACAGATACAAGTTTACATCAAGACAACATCTCCCAACACGTGATCTCACTGGTTATAAAGGTATATTGCAACAGCAAGAGGGAGAAAGAACAGTGAGGAAGGATGATTGCAGGTTCTCTCACAAAGATGCTCAGAAATACTAGTAAGACTCACCTGACTCGCCAACTACCCTTGCTTGCTCAAGAGCATTTCCTCAGTACACTAGGAAAACATAAAACCAGAAGGGAATTGAATCAAGAGAAATTCAATTTGATCTAGAGCAGAGAGAGATAAATGGCCTGTAAGGCAGTGTCCAGCCACAGGACAGTCTATAACACGCAGCAAGAAAGATATTTTGCAGAGTAAAAGAGGTAAGTGGACCACATCGAGATAGCTGAAGATAGGATCATGAAACCATCAGCAACTGTGTGCAGCTGCAGGATTAGGTAACCATCAGCAGTTGCACATAGCTGCAGGGAGAGGCTCTTTGTTAAATTACCTGGGTACCCATTATCTTTGGGATTAATTTGGCTAGAGGCCCAGAGAATTTAGAAGATGTCATCTCTGCTTTCATCAGCTAAATGAAGAGGTCCTGCTTATTTTCCAGTAGCTTGTATATAAGACAACTCGTTGCTATTCCATGGAATAGTTCTTCTCAAGAATCAGATCTACCCCTAAAGCATTTCTGGAAAGGATAGAAGAAATTGAAAAAGCATAGATAGTGCCAATAAAACTCCATGCCATCCCAAAATTCACTTTCCAGGTGCCCATTCCTTGCTGGTAGGCTGCAGACCTGATGGAAATTCCTGTGAGTACCGGGAGACATAGAGTACTTCAAGAGACAAAGAGCTTGGATTTTAAAAAGGGCTTTACCAACATAGAAACTGGTATTTATCTTGCAATTTCTCCTTGAAAATGTTATTTGCAACCATTATTAAATGGCTCAAGGACCAAGGGTGAAATCTGTATTGTGAGCTCAGAGCATAAACAAGTTGTGCTTCCAATTTTTGTTGTTTGCCACAAGCTGAACTAAAACCAATTTGTGACAGAAGCAGCACTGCTATATTAATAAGCTAATACAGGTCTATTAGCATGCATGTAACCTCATTACAACCTGCATCAATCTCACCCCAATCATCTGTTGCATATTTTACATGTCAGAGCAGTGTGGATTCTTCTCTGCAGAGCCATTGCAGAGCTAGCGATGGGGCAGGCTTACAAGACTATCTAGATTTATTTACAAAGCAATAGCCCTAAAAGCTTGAGGGACTACTTCACACCCAAAACTCAATGTGGATCAGGAACTCCCTCCCTCAACTCCACTTTCAACCTAACCTCATAAACCAACTCTCCTGTTCTAGTCAAGCCAGGACAACCATAAAGCCTGGTGCCACACATTGTGTCTCCAGGTCACTCCACACCATTTTGGACTTTTTAACACTATTAACACACTTACTGTTGCTGTGCTTTGGTTTTGTTTTCTATCTGGAACTTGTTGACTTAAGCACCAGCTTAGTTACTGCCTGAAAGGACCATCTGAACATGCAGTTCCCAGAACCAGCTCCCCGTTTTGGGTCACTCAGCCAAGTCTCAGGGATAAGAAGCCCAAGTCCCTGAGTGGTTGGGTTATTCTATCCTTTTCTGCTCCGCCCTCAAAAGCGCTTCTCAGATAAGAAGCAAAGCTTATCCAGGACATCCTTCCATGAGGTTTCTCCACCCAGCTCTTTCCTCCAGCTAGGGTATACTGCAGTTGGGTGCCAAATTCAGCAAGATGCAACACGTCAAAAAGCACCGTTTATTTTCTAGGGAAATAACTGCAACCTGTCTTCTCACTTCTACCCTAAAGGGTGCAGACATGCCAAGCACACACTCATGATTCTCAGCAGCTTTCCAATTGCGCTGAGCTCTGTCGAAGGAGCCCACAAGCAGTTTCTGGGAATGGATGTAGAGAAGAACTAGGGTCAACTTGCAATATCTGCAGGCCCTTGAAAAATTGATTTTTTTGTACTGATCTCTTTAGGAAATAACTATCTAGCATTCACCCAGACCTACCTCAAAAGACAGATGGCCCACCTGAAGAGCCACAGAACATTTACTCCACAAACATTTATACCATAAAGCATTGACTGTTTATTGTAGAGGTTAATGAAGCTGCGAAGAGAACATGGTCTAGCTGAGATTGTTGCTTCTGGGCAACACAGAGCACTAGCCATTCTTAATCCAAATGAATGGCATGATAGATAGACCAATTAAAAATGGTTCCAAACAAGCTTTGAGACACAGAGCAGCTGCAACGTGACTATTTTTTTTCTATTCCCTCTATTCTACAAACATCATCTAATTGCAGTATCTAGCAGTCTCTGAATCCAGCACGCTCAAAAAGGTTTGCAGGGCATTGCTCTTGAGATATTTCATGTGAAGATCCTTAAGGCAAACCAGCCCAGTCACATCGCCTGGGCTCACGCAGAAGCCAAACAATCCCCAACAGAGGAATTTTGCTGCATTTTTATTTATTTATTGCCTCAGCAGTTAAAGGTTATTTCTGAATACTGTCTGGAAAAAAAAACACAGCTATTCAGAAAACTGCTGCTATCCAGTCCCCTTGGTAGGTCAACGTTTTCTTAAGCCATCACAAAAGCTTTTTATCCTGCAGAGAGAGTTCACACACATGCATGGCAGCACACAGATATACACATAGCGCTTGGTTAACTCTCCCATAAACATTTTCTCTGCGTTGGTGTAATATCATACAAGAGCACATCACAAAATTTCTCTGAGAATTTTTTTCCCCTCAAATATCTAATTTGCTTTGGCACGTCTAGATGCAGATGCAGAGAGAAGAATGCAAGAAGGGGAGAGAACCAGATGTGATCTCTACTTGTAACAATCTGGGGGAGGTGTGTATTAAATAACAATAACAACAACAACAATAATATCATCAGATAAAAACAAAAATATACACAAGTTTCTGCAGTTTGCTGATATGCCTTCCCCCCAAATCTTCAGTAATCATCTATGTCATAGTTACTTATCCTTACCCAGAGCATTTATGGAACTCAACAGAATAGACATCTCTACTAAATGTACCCAAAAAAGCTATATCTGAGACTACATCATTTCTACCATCCCAAAATTATAGGCTAGACTCATCTATTATTATTCTACTTACTACTGGTGGATCATTAAGGATGCATCTTAGATTTAAAAGCACAACAAAATGCTATCACTGTAACAAACAAAGCTCTTCCCCTTCTACATCCCGGCTGACCTAAGGACTATTCTTTATTTTCTGTATACTGGAAAGCATGGGGTGCCCCAGATCTTACTAAAGGAGAAAAAGTAGAACAGAGTTCAGTATTCCTTCTTTCAAACAGAAGTTAAGCCTTCTGGAGATGAACCTCAACAAACATAAATAGTGCAGAAGCACAAAAAGAGGAGCAGACCAACTTCATAATGAGGTTCTGAGCCTATGTTACCAGATCTGAAAATCTTCAGGGAGGACTTGAGCCCAGTGGGAACAGACTTCAAGGAAATAGAAGGTTGTGCCTCAGAACTTGCCTCAAGGCTCCTTCAGGGTCTTTGAATCCAACAGGGCAAACCACGGGACTTCTCCACTGACACAGTTCAGGATGTCACGGAGTCTCTCAGTGGAATATGCTTCTATTCATGTCAGCTCCCCTGTTGTGCTACTACTAAATTTATCTTTGCTGCTGTCGGTCTTTTAGATGTCAGTTTGCTCAGAACAGGATTGCCACAAACTTCAGAGTTACCATTTTCTTAAAAGATGCTTTCTTCAGCTATACTTACCTTTAGCTTTCCTTCAGAGGTGGCCTGGAATGACTACCTTCCTCCATAGCCTGGGAGACATGGTTAGGTGAGAGAAGACATTAGGTTCAGACATTCAGGCCTGCTTTTGGCTACTTTATGAGGATATTTCAAATCTCATTTTTATGTGAATTCTGAGGACATACAAAAATTAACCTGCTGGCCTGATGCCAACTCTGGCCAGTGAATGGGTCAGCTGGTACCTGGTGTATGTGGCAAATAATAAATAGATGTAGAAGAAGAATCTTGAGTGAATAATTTCTGTCATACTTGATCTGGCCTTGAGTAAAAATGAAGGCCATAAAATTTGACCTAGAGGTTCCTTCAGCATCCAAAACCTTTCAGCTGAACTTCAGTAACACTCAGTTTAGAATGAGAGAATGACAGAAAAATCCAGACCATCCCTTTTTGTGTGTACTGGCACCAAGCTGGAAAAGAATAAAAAGAAATCCTGTCTCTCCTGCCCATCCCATCAAACCAAGCATATGCTTACTGTTCACAGTACAACAGACCAACCAAGGAAGGTCACCCGTAGGATGCTGGACCCTTCAAGTTCTCCTTAGCTCATGAATGAACCAGTCTGGGCTGAACATAGCCGTTGCTCTATACTGTATATAACCCAAACTCCCTAATCTCACATTCAATTAATAGAATAACCAAGCTCATTATTTGAAGAAGATCCAGAGACAATAGCATGTTGGCACATGGTGTTATCTCAAAAGCTGGAGTATTCTTTCAATTAGAAAACTGAATCAATATATAAAGATGTGCATTGGTCTCACATGGAGATTTCTCAAGAAAAATTAAAAAAAAAAAAANAAGCCAATGAAAAAACCAACCACATTTCTGGACAGCATGTTTCTTTAGAGGCAGATTTTTCCAAGAACATCTCTTCCCTCCCTTCTTCCTGGCTGTTGTCCTTAGATTTTCTGGTTTTCTTTGCCCAAAGGTGTTGGCTCCTTTTCTCCATCTTGGCCCTGGATGGGTTTTAAGATTATTCCAAGTTGGTTTTACACAGCCTCCTGGATCATGTTAGGAAAAGGTGCTATAGAAACATGTTAAAATAATGTTGGTTTTAAATAGAGTTCAGATCTGATGAAAGGCACTGGGTTGACTGAAATATCCAATTTGTTGCCATTAGGAACACACTTCAGGGTGGCTAGTCAAAAGCACATAGACAATATTTATTGACATTCTCATGCTAATTATCTGTCATTAGCTTTTTTTTTTAATATACTCAATGCTCCAAACCATTTGTACCTTTCATTTCCTTCCTGTTCAACCAGTCATCCACTCTGCATCTTGTATGGGCATGGAGGAGTGCAGAGGCAACAGTCAAGTAGGAGAGGTCTGGCAAAACAGACAGGTTGTACCCAAGCTGCCAAGGTGTTCATACCTGTACCGGGGTTGGAAACGGTCTGGAGGTAAGGACCCCAAGCACAGGAGCACCTCTACATACAGGCTTTAGCTAAAATCCTTTTGTGATTTCTTACTGGAGAGGGAGCTTAATCCATGCAGATGGTAAAACATGGGATGAACTTCTGCCCTGCTGTGTCATACTTAAGGTCCAACTTCCCCTTCATTGGTCTTACACGGTTAAGCCATAGACAATTCTTACCAATACAGCCCCACACACGAAGACTTACAACAGGAAGAAATGCACACGTAAAGAGTGCAAATGCAAGCAAATGCAGTGCCCCTGCCCAAAGCAATACCACAATGTCAGCAAGATGCTCCCAAACCATCCTTGGACCCTCCTAAATGCAAACCTATTCCCTGCTGTGCTCCGTCACAGGTTTGGGCTACCTCATAACTCAGAGGTGGAATACCCACTTGGCTCCTGCAGCAGAAGCTGCACAAATCCCCTTCATTCCCAGTGTTTTATTGACAGCGTGCTGGCTCCTGACCCTCCTACCCACCCCCACCCCATATTATATAAAGCTGAAATTTCCTCCCTGATTGTTTATTCAGCGCACTTGACAAAAGGCATTGTGCCTTCCCCATGAATTGTTTGCTGGTTTCTGGGAAAAGACTGCGCTTTCCACACCACTGGGACAGAACTATAGAGCCTTTGGTCAGTCACTTCTCAACGGGGGGCTCACAGATTTCATTACAGAAGCTGGCACTGTGCTGAGAGCTCTGCATTTCTCCACGTGACAGCTCCAACTTGTTAAAAAGACCACTGTCGCCGTTGCAATTCAGACACAGTTTTTGCTCTCAGAATAGAAAAAAAAAATCTGCCTCAACACAACAAACTACTGATTGTTTTGAAAGCTGGAGTTGAAAGAGATAGCACTGCTAGCCCCTGGACAGAACTAAGAGACTGGGTAGGCTCTGAATTTCATGCACCACATACTGGAAAAATAAATAGACCTTCTTAAAATAGAACTGATCCTTTTTTGAGGAAAACAGTTTACAAAGATACCACCCCAGAAGGTAACATTCAAGCCACATGCCAAAATACTGACTTCTTGGTGCTTCCTGGTGTCTTTTCTCACTCCTTGTCCAAGCTCCACCAGGTTGCAGCACCATCAGATGAGCGGGAAGCTCATAGTTCTAAAATCGAGCCTACGTAATGCAGCGGTATAAAGGTTTCAAATCTATATGGAGAACATCCTGAAGTAGCACTTAAAACTGTATTTCAAGGAAAAAAAAACCAAAAAAATATATCTAGCTTCAGTAAACTCAGCAAAACCAGTCTTGCTTACAGAAAATTCCTTTGTATTGTTTCATCACTTTTAGAAAGTCCGTAAAAAATTTAATAATGCAAAGTTTTTAATTCCCCTCCAAATTGAAACTTCTTGGGTCAACAGTAACTGAGTATTTTAATTTATTTTTTTTTTCCAGAAGGGCTCAAGTTATTTTACAGCATCGATTCCTGTGCACATCTGCCCCAATGAACTCCACAGCTTCACCAAGCTCCTCTCACTGTCCATGAAACACACAAGCTCACACTGTCCATTCAAGCCTTGGACAGCTAAGGACCTTTTGGGCTCCAAGGCAGCTATATTGCCAGAATCTTACACAGTACTTAGCAAGAAAATGTATTCCACATAATGCATGCATCTGACAAACAAGAAAAGGGTCATGGCTCTGAGAAACGGGCTCCCAGTGAATTCCCTTCTCACACACAACCTTGTTCTCCCTGAACGAACAGCTGTGAGCCAGCTGAAACATAAGAATCTCTCTCCTCCAGACTATGCTCGCTATTCAGGGCTTAAGACAATTACACAGTTATTTTGTGTAAGAAAAGTCAGTCAAGGGGGAGAGACAAATGGTTTTATTTCTCACCCAGCTACATAACAGATTACTAGCAGCACTAACTCATCTGTCTTTCCACTATTTTACTTTCATTATAGGTTGGAAATGGGAAGTCATTTTTCACAAGACGGATCTTTAACTAGTTAGAAATTAAACTCCTCAAACCGGTGCATCCTGCAAAATGGAACATCCATTATCTGGGGCCCATGGCTTTGGCTGCACCTTATTTATCATCGGAGAGGGTCCTTCTCCAAACCTAACCTTACTCACCAAGTTCCCAAGCTAGAGCCAAGACACAAAGACAAGCAAATGGCATGTGATATTAAAACAGAAATGTCCAAACCCAAAACCTAATTATAAACAAAGGCAGTAGAGTATCAAGACCTAGCAGTTGTGCTGGAGAGAAGCAGGGTTGCCTCTCTCAGCAGCCTCATCTTCTCTAGCTGAGCGGGTAAGTCTTCCTTTCATCATTCCCAGCCTCTCCTCAGTACATCCTCTGCTTAATTACTGCTGCCAAGCTCCTGCTGAAGTAGTAAAAAATATGTAAGCATCCTGTGTGGCTGTTCCCAAGCAGATCAAAGGAATCACCACTTCAATATCCAGCCTCCTGCTCGAGCATGATGTTACATTTCAGTGTGCAGACTGTGCCCACCTCTGATGACTGTCCCATGCCCACAGACAACCTGAGGAGGTCTCAGTCTAAGATCACAGCTTAGCCACTCTTCCCTGATTCTCCTCCTGAGCTTGCTTGGATGGGACAGGACACTTATGTTTTTACTTCCAGTACAGAACATACTTTGGCTTAGGGAGGTTGGGTTTGGTTTTGTGGTGGTTTTTGGGGAGGGGTTTGGTTTTGGGGGGGAGGGTGGGTTTTGGTTTTTTTACTTCTTGTCAGAGCATGCAACCGAGGTCTGCTTCATCCTCTCAATCTTAAAAGCATGAGGCAGCTGCAATGGGTGTTTCACTATGACCTCATGCATAACAAGTATGTAACAAGAAAACCAAGTACATTTGATATAAGGTATGTTGCCATCTAAGGATCTTGCCACCGTACCCCTAGGTAAGTTGCTCGAATAGCAAACTTCCACCATTAGTAAAAAACTGCAATAATGAAAAAAAACCCAAAGAAACAAAAAACCAAAAAAACCCCAAAAAAACCCTCCACCAAACACTTCTGCTACACGTTAATGTTTTGATGTTATTTCCCTTGTGATACTATAAATCACTCATTTCCTATATTCTCAGATGCCTATAGATTATTGATTTGTTTCAAAAAGTTGATGTTATTGATAATCTCAAATTTCTCACTGTGAAATGAGCTTTTAAGACTCATTCTTGTCAGTTCTCTTTCCATTTTTATCCCTACAATTTTCTTCAAAAAGGAGATACCTCTCTCTTACAAGCCTGAAAGCATCAGTGGTTCAGGGCTGCTTCACTCCCTGTTAGCAAGTGCAACAGTAACTGCTGTTTGCTATTTATGAGATCAAAGCTCCAAATTAATTGCTTTGAAACACTATCATTGGGATCACCAAGAGCCCCTGGAAGTAATTACATGTGTTTTAGGACCAAATGCGAGGGAAAAAAATAATTTAAAGGTCAAACCTTTTGCACCAAGAGTTCTGACTTTTTTCATAGCCAAAAGGATATCTAAGAGATGCAGGCTGAATTATTATGACCTTTCTTTCTCCCAACTTTTTAATTAGTAGAATTGCATGGCTACACCTTACAACACTTTCATCCTGAGAACACGGTGATTGACTTTGAATTTACTGAACGTGATAGCTGTGTTTATGACATAAGGTACAGGGCTGTAGGCTTCTGAACTACACTTGCATTCATCCAAGCATTGCACATCAGAGCACTTTATAAACATGTTATTTAAGACTCACAGTACGCCAGCAAGCACCTGCAGATGTTAGAGGTGGAAAACCTACTCTGCTGCAATTGTTTCAACTGCTCTTCCTCTATTTTCCGTCAGCAAAAACTGGAAGTAAGAGAGCAATAAAGACTCAGCAGCAGAGTACAGGACTGTGAGAAGGAAAAAAAAAAAAAAAAAGAAATCATCATCAAAATTATAAACTCCAGAATATTTACTTCCAGGAAAACTATCTTAGAATAACAGGGAGAATTGTTTTCGCAGCCCAAAGGCTAACTTCTGAGATCAAATCTCATCTCAAATAAATTCACGGGTTTATACAAAAGTTCATAGCTTACACACCTGCACGCACCATGACAGCTTCCCTTTCAAAAGTTACCTCAAATATGAGTCAAACGTATTAGTCAGTAAAACAAGAGGCAGGTCTTGGCCATGCTCTACCATGATAATCCCTTTCACATGTTAGGGCAGTTCAGTTTTAGTTGTGCCCAGTAGAGAGAGGTAAATGCCTCAAGCAGAGTTGAATATAAATAAGTTTCCTCAACACTGCTCTTTCTTTTCTTCCACTGTCACCTCTTGGCCACTAAAATTGGGCCATACACAAACCAACATGAATTGAACCCAGAGGTGGAAAAGGAAGATTTTTTTTTCAACTTAAGACAGTTGCTTACTCTCTTCTGTCATCTGTTCACGTGCAGCAAAGACTGATCCCGTGCATGCTTATAGGAGGACAGATTTCTCAGAGGTTCTGCTGCTGTCGGGTAGTTGCTGAGTGTCACTAGTTCTGTGCCACCAGTGAGCAAGGAAAAGGCACTTGGATTGCAAGCTGACAGTCTGACCAAAAGCCATCCCTTGCTGTGCCTGTGTAGTTGTGATGCTTGCATTAAGCCCACATGGATGCTGGCAATGACAAAACACAACAGTCCTGGAGGGTTCTGGTTCAGGACTCGCCTCTGAGGAGGTGCTGAGCTCCCTCCACGCCCCAGGAGGAGTTGAAGGAGTCAGGCAAGCGGATCACTGCAGGCTGCATAGTTGTATCACAAACACTTCAGGTAGTTTCTGAAGAAAAGCTTCTGTCTGAAATCTGCAGCGTCATTCAGTTCTCCTTTGTAATTCTTAAGCACCTTCCCATGACATGCTGTTCTGTGGCTGCTGGGTCTCCATACAATCCACCTGAGCTCCTGGGCACTTTTGTTTGAAAAAAACCAAACAAACAAACCCCAAACAAACATCTAACAACATAACTAAGCATTATCTAGAGAGCAAGGGCAGGGGGTGTTGGGAGATGACAATGTTGTGGCTGCAGCCAGTCTCAGTTTATAGGACTGGCCTCTGAGCTGGGACCAAGCACCCAGCTCTATCAGAGCCCCCAAAACAACACACTGCAGGTCACTATGGGGTGTTGCACGTCTTGGCTGAAAATAAATTACTATTCTTCAGGCAACACTCTCGAGTCCATTGAGAGACTAAACTCATAAACCATTCAGAACTCTACCAGGGATATCTTCCTAGACAGACAATTTTGCTGGACAGACTGAATTTACCAAAAAAAAAAAAA
>VZTU01006723.1:641947-658900 GCA_013400835.1 Zapornia atra
ATAAAGAGACAAAATTCTCATAACGTCACTAGTGCTCCAGCTAGCTTACTTTGAGCTAGTTCACATTTCTGCCAACACGTGGGTATTGCCTTGGCTGTGGTGACTTGTAAAATTAATGCACAAGACCAGGACCTCAAGGTTTTATTAGAATTGCTTTTGTAAGGTCAAATCAATCGGAGAGATTCACGTGCATTTCCACCGCTTAAGAACTGCTGGGGGTGTCTGGGGCACTTGGCTCTCCTCTCCTAGCTAACATAACAGAAACCCAGTATCTGATGTTCCTAAAGGAACTGAGTCATGGTTTCAAAAATCCCATCCAAGGTTTATTGCACACACCTGCACTAAACACTCAGAGGTGTGTTCTGCATATATACCTTTGCCATCTTCTCAGCATCTTACTCAATACACGCTTCCCGAAAATACCTGGCTGGCACAAGCACACTCATTTGGAAGCCAGACCCTGATGCACGTGGCATCAGTCCAGGGAAGACAATTTACACCGGCTGAGAGTCTGACCTATATTTACCTGCTTAACTCAGGGCACCCTATAACTCTCTGTGCTCATTTGCAAAAGCCTGATCTGTTGACTACATCACTGTGCTCAAACCTGCTAGGAAAACTCATTTTTAGTTCGTTCCCACTGAGGGTATAATCAAGTCTTTGCCTCTACTGTGCATAAGGGGGAAAGAGGGGATGTATTTTTTTTGTTGATTTTTTTTTTTTTAAGAGGTGTGATGTGATTTTTATTGTATGACTATTCACCTGCTTTCTGTGACCCCCTAAGCATACTTAAGAGGGGAATTTGACACCGGGACCAAACATGAGGCTAGGGGAGAAGTCAGCTAACAAAAACCACATGTGCTGAAGCATTTTGCTTTGCCTTGCTAATATCGAAGAGATTTGTTTTGCTCAGTAAAGCGCTTGCATTTCAGCTCAGTCCTGCAGAGGAAAGCTAATCCTTGAGTTATGGCAATACAGCCAGTTGATATGGGGAAGGAAGGAGGGGGCCAGAGAACCACTGGAAAGAGAAAGGAAGGATTCAGCATTTCAGCCTGACCTGACTCCAGGTTCACACAAGAAGAGGTGAAGCTGCAGCTGTCACACTGAAGGGAAACGTGGTCGTTTATAAACCCAGGGAAATCTCTTGGGAAAGAGAAGCAACAAAAACTAAAAGAAAAAAGGGCACATTCCTCAAGACGGGAGTTAAGGGCAGGTTTTTCCCACCACAAGAGAGAGCCAATACAGCCAGGCCGAACTCTGGCACTATTCTCATGGCAGCTCTGCCCAGATTTCCTTCCTGCCTCAGCAGGGGCAGATGCCACCAGGTTTTTCCACATATTCCTTCTAGGAGAAGACCTCCTCTGGTGTGAGAAGTTCCACCATCAAAGCACATAAATTCATCCCTCTGTAATATCTCTAACTTCCAAAAGATCTCACGGGAACAGCTATTGCCCAAAGTGGATGAACGCTGAGAAAAAAAAACCAAAATACTTCTTATGTTTCCTTCCCTCCCCCTGTTCTGCAGATCACTTTCACTAGAGGTTTGACTCATCTCTCTGCTTTTAGTGAGCATGTGAAAATTTCTGTTTGTGCAGCTCAACGGGGAATAGTCAACTGTGGATGTATATGATTTGATATTGGGATTGCTTCAGATATTTCAACACATCGCAGAGGTGAGGGGGAGAAGCAACACTGAGTACTCAGGAGGTTATCAACCACAGCAAACAGCAAATCATTCAGACAAGCATTTGATCAACAGAGAGACAGAAAATTGTATAGCAAACTGGTCTGTGACCTATAGGGCAGAAGAATTCAAATTGCAAGAAGGGCTCATGGGGAAGGAGGAGGAAGCCAGGGTGATCGCAGACTGAATATAAAAGTTACAACTGCCAGCTACTTTGTTCACATTGAATAACTGAAGTGGGCTTTCTGGTTGTCTCTAAACCTCACTTCATGAGGAAAAATAAAATTGGGATAAAAAAAATACAGTTTCTTACTGCAGCTACTCAGGTTCATTGTTTCTGTGACCTGTCAGTGAGAGAGATGTGATGGGAAAGCTCCTCCTTGTGCTAAGTGCCATGGCAGGGAGTGCTTAGCCTGGCAGGGGAGCCCAGGGTTTCACCAAAGAGCAAATTATATCCTGCTAATTGAAGCAGCATCATTTTAGAATCTCCCCATGAGCCTGTCAGGTTTGTGCATGGGCAACAGAAAAGATCTTAATGGACCTTAGGGGCTGAAGCAAATAGGGGGACCAGGCAAGAGCAGAAAAAACGGGACACAGAGGAAGGATATCAAATCCTTTTGGGTTAATAATGCACCTTCCTGGGATGCAAGGCAGAAGTCTAGGACTCCGGGCTGTGTTAGTTAATTACCGTACAAGAGCAGCTCAGCAAGCCTCCCTTCACACACAAGGCTTTTACAGAAAGAAAAAAAAAATCTAACACACAGCCCCACCCCCTGAATGCAATTAATACATTTGCTGCAGCTTCCCATCACGTTCCCTCACCACCACTCAGCCCCAGTTGTCAGCATCTGTCTGAAATGAGCTGCTCCGCGAAGCCAGCGGCCCCGCTTGCAGGGAGAGGCGAGGGATAAGATTTCAGGGAAGGCTGAAGCCCACTGTTAAGGGATTCGTCCCAGATAAATTGCCTGTCAGCTACAGCTGAAGCACAGTGTTGGCTGCCCTTCTCTTGATGAGTAATACTGGGACTTTGTGTGCAGGGGTACCTGACTTCCATGGAAACCAAAGTTTGGTTCTCATGTGATGTGCAAGATCCAGTACACGTTATTTGTGAGAAGAGGTACCTGTGATGAAAAGGAAAGGGGGATTCAAAGGAGTAACACAGCTTTTGCTTCTTTATAATGTCTACTCTGCAATAGCACGGGCTGAAATGCAACAGCAATACCTGTGTTAATTAGTGTTGGTAAAAGTCACGACAAAATCAAGTTTGTGCAGAGGCAACTCCTGTTTCAGAGTGCTAGGGATCAGAGTAGACAAAACAGAAAAAGACTTTCGTTTTTATCACCTCAGTAGAGGATTTCAGGCCCAGAGAAGCTTGAATGACTTGTCCAAGATGAAGCAGGGAGTTGGAGGTGGATCTAGCCTACAAAACCATATGTTATTTGAGCCTGTTCGGTCTTCTGACCACGCTTCCTCTCTCATGGTAATTCATAAAGAGGCTTGGGTGCATACCTCATAGTACCATTTATTACACACATACATCTTCTAGCATATGCAAGCAAGCTCCTTGTGGGATTTGATTTCTGCATTTAATTGGCAGGCTTGTTTGTGGAGCTAACAGGTGTGTTGAAGTGAACAGAGAGCACATTCTCACTTCACACATGTGCTAGAAGTCATGTTATGAGAGACCTAAGCCAAGGAGCAAACAAACCCATCCAGCACCATCCGGATCCCGGAGAGCCCAGTGACAAGCACCATGCCCTCCCAGCCAACAGCCCGCCATGCCCTCAGGCTGCCCATGCATGCACTCAAGGAGGGCTTGAGTCATTTACATCATCTTTTCCCTACCTCTCACACCTTTTCTGCTCAGTGCTTAATCCTAGTGAATAAGCAAAAGAGCTCTCATACTGAATTCACTTTGATTGTAGGAAAGAGAAATGTACCAGAAGGAAGAAGTAAGAATTTGGAGCAAAGCTGTGACTGACATGACATATCTTAGTCACTGTCCATATGTTGTTCATGAGTCCCTGTTTCTTTCTGGACATTTGTACAATGGGGGCAAAGAGCATCTGATGCTGCCAGTCTGTGCAGACTCACTTATTAACCCAGCAGATGCGGGTTTATGATAGGGACTGGAAGGAAAAGCATCTGTGCCATTTAATCGCTTCTTCCAACTCATCTTGACACTGTTACCATGTACAAAAACTCTGGATGAAGGTGGCTGATTCAAAACTCCTTTAAAGGAAGAGCTGTGCTAAACCAGCTGAAAAATTCCCTTGTCCTCGCCTTTGCAAAGTGATTTTTTTTCTTTTTAAAATTCATTGCTTTAAAAAAGTAGGATGGCTGAAATGGAAAGAAATTATCTCTGTTGGTTCAAAATATTTTCCACGAAAAATTCTGGGCCAAAGAAAAGGTGACATCTCCAAAATATTAATGTGACTGAAACCTTCTCTAACCAGGCCCAGATGGGAGTGGTGCCTACAGGAGTGTTTAAAATTAGCCTGGGTAACGGGACTGCTGCTACTGTTGTTGGGAACTGTCCTACAGCCAAATTTATTTTACTCTCAGCATGTTTTTCCTGATGTTCAGCCAAAGTCTGCCCCTTTATTTCATTGTTAAGCATGCCTGTATCTCTTTGTAGCACTCAATGCCTCCCCTCCCAGGTTGGGTTTTTTTTCTGTCAATAACGTATAGTTTATTTATTATAACTCTTCTAACAAATGTAATTATGGCAGTGGGCAAGAAGGGTTGGGATAGGAAGATAAAGCTTATCACATGTATTTTAAGCCTCACCTCTCACTCCCACTGAGATTTACTTTCCCATCTGAGCTGTAAAGATCCCAGGTCTGACACAGCAGCTTTTCAAGAAGCAAACCAGCATCTCATGAAATCTGGGACTACATTGTGCTCCATGGGATGAGATGAGACACTCTAAGAGGATTTTACTTCATGCAGGGCTCGAGCCCTTCCTTTTTCCCTTGAAAACAAACTGCAGGATAACCGAGGAGTCTCCTATTTCCAGGATATACGCCAGCATACTCTGAGTAGTTCCAGTTCCTCTGCTGTGATAAACTTAGCTAAGATTAGTCCCTCTGCACACACAACACACAGAGAAACTGGATTGTTAAAAGCAAAGATAAACACCATTTTTGGAAGGTCCCCCAGTGCTGTTCAGGATTCTTTTCCACATTGTGGTGCTCAATTCTTAACATGCATTCTTCAGGAAGACACCATCATGAAAAAGAAATCATGCTGCAAAAAGTATATGGTAAATGCACACAGAAAGCTTTTCACTATGGTCCCAGGCTAGTCACATCTTCCCAAGATGCTATCATCTCTAACTGCATTATGGTTGTCCAAACCATAATGCTGGTCCTAGCTGGATTACAAACTCCTCAAGGCTTGAATAAACATCATCTACGTTCATGCAGATGCCAGGAGGCTTCTCACATTCAGCAAACTGTCCCCCTTGGGCAGAAGCCTAACCACACGCTTTATCCACCACTGCAGCCCCCAGCATTGTTCCCTTTCAGGGTGGGCACCATCACCCATCCCCAGTGCTTATTTCACATCCGTGGATACTTTATCCCAGGGCAGGAGTTGCAGAACTCAGCCCACCAGGCCCGTCTTTTTACAAGGGGGCCCTAAGACAAGGATAACATAAGCTGGATCCTGGTCTTTTTGCAAGCCCAACAATTGCCAGTCTCCCAGGCGTTCAAGCCCTCATTCAAGAAAAGCATTTCTCAACCTTTTAATTTTTTTTCCTGACTCAATTAGAAAGCTGCACTCATTTTTTCCCTGCCTTTAGCAACTCACTCTGGTTTCTCCGTCCAAGGTGAGTTGCAGCACAAGCTGGCAAGCCCTGTTACCAGGAACAAAAGCATACTCTGTGATCTGAGAGGGGTTTGGACTTGTGATTTACTCTGAATATTGCTATAGAGAAGCTCTGTTCGGGTGAGTTATGTTAGACAGAGATTCTAGTAGGGTAGCTGGTATTTAAAGTGCTAAAAGCCATAGGGTGGCACCAACCAACTGGTCAAATAACCCCCAAGCCACCAGGCACCAAGGAGAGGTTTGTCACAGAGGTGGAAATCTCCTTTCTGAGTTTTGGGAACAGCTGCATGAATAGAGTTCCTCAAATGCCTCCATCGGCACACAGAAGCAGTTATTTGCTTTCTGGCTTTCTAAGAGGAATGCAGTTGGTTTTGGCTCCCCTGAGCTGTCTGCTTGGGCGAGGAACCTGATGAGGAGCAAAACCCAGCCAGTCTGGAGCAGCAGTGCCCCAAACACCAGGTGGGCCAGCCCTAGAGCTGCCTTCTGGTGGGGCGGGCTACTTGCTCTATGGAAATCACTCCTTCCAGGCTGCCCCAAAGTTGCCTTCCAAGGTCCCTACACACAGAAAAACTCGGGGGAGGGTACTTAGCTGTTCTGGATGCCTTTACTTTCTCTGTGAAGCCCTCAGGCTGTTGGTAGCCCAAGGATTTCTTCAGCAAATGGGACCCTTTTATGGGAAAGTCTAGACTTCCTAATGACCTTGGAAAAGCAGCCAAGTCCTCCTCCACCCAGCCAACACCGCCTCCAGGCTGCTGTCTCTGTCCCACTGCCTGGGGAGCCCTCCTCCTCCCACCACTTCCACATTCTGCAGCTGCCTTTGGTCTTCACAGCAGCGAGCCACTTGCTTCATAGACCTTTCCTCCCCTGACAGTCCTTACCTGTGTGGCTAGCATAACCCTTCCACACCTTCATCACCAAATTTGCACCCTTGGAGGTACCCTGCTTCTCTCTGATGGTCAAATGTGTTTATTTTCTTGAGCAGGGGAGGGAGGGAAAGTGTAACATACGTTTCCTGACTCATTTCTACAACCACCTCTTAACATTTCCTCTCCGTCAGTATTAGCTACGCAGTCAGCCCAGCTTCCACTACTGCTTTCCTCTTCACAGAGGGCTCAGCCAGGAACTCCCACCACTTCCTCCATACACCCAGGTAGATTTTATTGCCATTTCAGCTCCTTGGCTCCATTTCCCAGTGCCAGCAGAAAAACAAAGCACAACTATAATGCAAATAAACCCTTTGCAATCGCCCTGCCCTCTCCTTCCCTATCCATGGGCTTCTAGCACAAACCACACAGAGCACAAAAAGTGTTGTGGATGGTCTCTCTGCACATGTACAACATGACAGCACCCTCATGTACACCCCCTCTCCACCAAGTGGTGGTGACACCTATATTTAAGGAAGCAGGAAGCCCTCCCTGCTCCCCACCACACCTTCTGGCTGCAATGCTGCTAACCCCCACTCACCAATCCTCCCTCTCTATCCATCTCTACACGTGCTGAATGGCTCAGTTCAGGAATCCAGTGCTTGACTGTGACTTTATTTAATCAGAGAGGCACAACTTACTTTGGATCCTCTGGTGCTGACACACAGCTCTCTCGCTCCCTAACGAAGGCCATCTGATGCCCAAAATGGTGTCTGAACACAACACAGTGCCCTCTTTTCACGACGGGCTAACACACACACACACACACACAAATACTCTGAGTATTTCTATATTTCTTGCTCACAGATGAACTTGGCCATCGTGCTAAGGAAATTAAAGGAAATAGAGCCAGTCTGTCAACTGGAACTCTCTGCCTGCTGCCTGCGCTGGCTGTTACTTTACATGGGTCTTAAATTAAATGTCAAATAGTGTTTGGCACAGGAGCCTTGCCGCTGCCCTTAGAGAAAATCTGACACCTTCACTAACTGTTTCCCACTGCTCTCTACTGCTTGGCTAGGGGTAGGGGAAGTACAGACTGTCTCATAGCTCCTTTTTTTCCTCCTTTCGTTTTTTCCACAAAGAATACTTGAAAACAAATAACATTTCTTGTGTTTAATCAAAGGGGCTGCAAGGGATGCAAGTGCGTAGTCGCATCAGGCACAGTTTGGGGCAGTTTGTTGGTTTTGGCTTCCCAGCACTTCCACACACCTTAAGCTGACATGACAGGCATCTAGTAATGCTCCCTCATCTCTGCCCACTCCAGCTGCAGTCCTTTTGACTTTGGGCTTTAACATCTTTTAGCAAAACAAAAGCATAACAGCATTACTGCATCAGGTCATCCTACCACCCTGCAGTGCCCATCCACCTGTGCCATGCCAGCAAGATGCCCCTGCCACAACTGCACCGTCACTTGGCTGATCCTTTCTGCTGCATGCCCAGGATAAACCATGACAAACCACGCACAACATACTGAAGCCTTTCCCATGAACTGGCGCTCCCTACTAATGCTAGGTCAGGAACAGGGCTGTCACTCACATTACCATGAACTGGGCTTCGAGACAACAATTGGGCTATTACAGCTAAACAGCAACAACAACTGAGCCACAGTAACTCTCCATGAGCACAATGGAGCCAAAGAGAAATGGAAATGGGATTGTCATGAGCTGAGACCATCCAGCCCACCTACACCATGCCAGTCTTCATGCAGGGTTAAGTCCGTCCCTCTCTGTCTTTAGCTCTTGCTATTCTCCAGGCTGAGACACCAATCCAAGCAGACATATCCATATGCAAACATCCAGTATTGCCTCTCTGCTGTCAGGGATCCTTGAGAAACAGAAAGCATTTGGCAGAACTATCCATAAGCACCGACTTCCCACATGAGGGAGGAGACTGGGAGCTGCTCAGCACCAGGCATGCAGCACTGTGGTCTACCTGTACCCCACCTGGGCAGCAAGAAACATGCTGAGAGGCATCTGCTTCCTTGCTGCACATGGAGTTTGCAGCTGCAGCATCACCACTTCACATGCCTTCAGTACCAGAAGGGCCAGAGAGCCCTGGGAGAACTTGGTTTTCCTTCTACCCCTCACCCTTTGCACACCCAAGTCCTCTCTTAGCTATACTTTTTTAAAGCATTTGAGCCAGATCAGAGAGGAAAGTATAAGCAGAAATTGTCTACCTGACCCCAGAGACTACAATTTGTGGAAACAGAGCACCTGCTGCAAAAGGCCAGAAGCAAAACTGGGTTAATTGTTATGTATCCAGACACTGGAACACCCCACTGAGCTGATCTTGCTGCCCCACATTTGTCCCTTACACCAGATGCATTCCTCTTCCAGGTCTAGAAGTTACCAGCCAGAGACACATAGCGTGGAAATAGCCAGCTGCTAATAGCCACAGCAATTATATAAATATATATAGAATCAAAGAATAGTTTGGGTTGAACTATATATTTAACTCAGCTGAGGACCAAGTACACTGTTCTTCAAACATACCTTGAGCCCAGCTTGGGTTCACACCAGCATCATCTCTACTCCATCACTTTACTGCCTGCTAAAGGTTCCTGGCAGCATCAGTGAGGGCTTCAGCTCCACCACTGCTCTCTGGGAAGTTCACACTGAGCTTGGAGTGCTGCTGTAAGGGCTGTGAGAAGATGAGCCTTTCCCATGGACTTGTTACTATCCCATGCCTGCACCCAGCTGGAGCCCAGAGCTGCAGAGAGGAAAACCAGGAACCCATATATTTGTTGTTTTAACCCTTCACCTCCCAGGAAAATAGAAGAGTAATTGCCTGTGGTTTGAGGTGAAATCTGGGCAAAGGCTAAAGGGATGTGAAAGGGGGTCAGTGAGTGGAAAATATGAGGAAGCAAAGACTGGGTATTTTCTGGGATATTCCAATAAAACTGTACTTCTTAGTCAAGTCCTGTATTAATTACACTTGCTGACAGAACTTGTAGCATTCTGTACAGTGACAGTGTTGAGAGCTGTCCTGAATTTATCCCTGCCCCTGTGTAAGCAGGAAATGTTGTTACAGATGGAAAGGGCAAAGGGCTCATGCCCGTGCAAAGCTAGTGACGTTCAGACACTCAGAGGATGTGTGAAACCCAAGGTGCCAGCAAGGAAAGGCATAGCCAGCTCTAAACTCTGCCCTTGGCCATGGCACATTAAAGGGGCTGCAGATTGCAGCAGCCTCAGCACACTGTGAAGAGGGGGAGTCTGAGTGCATGAGCCAAACTGGGATGCAGCTGTGATCCATGCCCCTGTAAACAGCTACTCTCCATACTGCTTGTAGTCCCATTTAGGTACTGGAAGGTACTGTAAGGTCTCCCCAGAGCCTTTTCTTCTCCACACCAAATGATCCTAACTCCCTCAGCCTGTCTTCGTAAGAGAGATTTTCCAGCTCTTTGGCCTGATTGCCCCAACCCACCTTCAGGATCTTGCTGAACTTCATGAGGTTCACACAAGCCTACCTCTCAAGCCTGTAAAGGTCCCTCTGGATAGCATCCTTTCCCTCCAGTGTGTTGACTGCACCATAGAGCTTGCTCCAGGGTTGTGAACTTGCTGTGTGTCCTCCTCACTTTCCTAAGGACCTTGAAATGATCCATTCTGAGTGATCACGTTCTGAATGAACTCCTGAACTGCTGCAGTATACTCTAATTAGTTTTCTACATGGCCCTCAGGCATCCCAAGGCTGAAAAGGCCTCCAAAAATGAACAAAAATAATGAAGGGGAACTTCCATATGCTTGACTGCAAACTACTGTGCAACTGAAGTGAGTCTCAAGTGCAGCAGGAACGGAATGAAGCGTGCCATGAGTTGTAACCACTATATTTGGCACCAATCTGCACAGCTGATGCACCCCCTTGCTTCACCAACTGACCAAACTGCTGGAGTTCCAGCAGGGTTGAGGCGGTGGCCACCTAAACTCCTCCACTTTGGGAAACAGTTGGCTTGCCAAAAACACAGAGGAGCAGAGCTGTGTGTAACACAGGGGATGGTCTATGTAACCTACCTCTCCCCACATCCCTAAACGCAGTCTCCTCCTAGTTGAAAAGCTCATATTGACATTTTACTCAACCAATGACAGCCACTGACACAATTTTGTGTCAATAAAAGCTGTTACCATCAGAAATTAAGTACAGGGAACAGGAGAGAGTGCTCCATCAGCATCCCCTGCAAGCTCCAGCACTCCAGCTGCAGGGATGCTCTGAACGAGGCAGAAATTTTAGTAACACTTTTCCACAATAGCAGCAAGTGTTGTTGCACAGAGGGTCACCACTGGAATGCAAGTGTGGGTAGGGGAAAGTTTGAGAAGAAAAAACACGTTTCTCCCGCCACCAACACTGTATCTGATAGAAAAGAAAAACAGGAAGAAGGATGCCAGCTGTTTGGATAGCTGTTCTCAGTTGAAGGTTTCTTCCAAGGTAAATATACTCTCCTAAAGGAACAAGATTATAATAGGGTCCATGAAAATTTGCCTCTCAAAGCACTAGAGAACCCAAAATACTGTGTCCTTTAGCCAGGAAAGAATAGCAGACAGAAAACGTTGCTTGAGAGCTACAATATACTAAGACCTGTCAGGAGAAGAAACATCCCACAAGAGCCAGGGAAGAGTCATTGTGAGAAGAGCCAACAACAATTACTGAGGTGATGTCTCAGTCTAAGTCACAAAGCTGGAGAAAAGCTTGGAGAAATTCACACTTTGCAAGAGACAACTCACCCCAATCATGTTCCAGTGTGCTCCACAGGACAGCTGGCAGCCCATGGCTGGACCAGACTGGCAAAGGTCCACCAGCCTTTAGACAGCCTTGCCCATTGGCACCAGCCAGCCAAGGGCCCAGTTACGGGGACCAAAGGCATTTATTGCTGTGCAAGGTCAGCCCGTTTACCACTGCAACCACAGACAAGCTCAAAATCCAAATTTTCTCCTAGTACCTCCAGGCAAGCAAAGGATTTAACTGGAAAATCCTAATCCCCTTTAATAAGATGTCCTTTTTGGTCTGTACTTTATTGGCTTTAACAAGCCCGCCTGCAAGGGTTGATTGATTTACTTGCCTGGTCTCTTCGACTCAAATATAATTATAATTAAGTTGTTAGTTAAAGAAACTTGCCTTGCTTGCCATCTCTGGGACCTCAGCTCATTATTATTAGACTCTCACATGCACCTCCCCCATCATTTTGCATCTAGAAATTAATGAGAGATTGGCAAGGACATTTCTCCTCTCCCCACCCCCCCATCCCTGCAGTGGTTACTTTGGCAGGAGAGGGGCATGAGCAAATGGAAAGGCAGGACAGAGGACGGGTTTCTGTGCAAAAGCAAAGTGCCTGACTCACAAAACCACTTGGACCAGAGCAAGTACAGCCAGGGCAACCTTCCAGATCCACTCTCTGCCCACTTTCATGGCACTCGGGGGCAGAGAGCTGAGTGCATGCTGATGATGCGCAGAGTCTGGGCAGATTAGCAGGGCTGGAGGAGGGAGGACTGGAGTCATGCTTTTATTTACTTAATCAGTAAAATAACTGTTTCCCTCAACCCTTGTCTCTAGAATAATGGGGCATTATGTTAGTGCAATAAAGGGACTGCACTCACATGACTACATCACTTCACCACACAGCCTGGGATGAAAGAATCAGCTCAAGAAGAGCCAACAATTGCTGAGGTGATGTCTGCGAGGCACAGGCCAGGAGAAGACATCGAACAGAGATCATCTGTATTTTGTAAGTTCCAGGAGAGGCCAAAGGATGGCAAATTTACCTCTGCTTACGCTTCACTGCACTCCAGGAATGCAATCCCAGAGTTCATACCTGTTGGTGTCTCAAGCCCAGCCCCACTTTGAACCATGGCTGTGTTACCCAGGGAGCTGCAGAACCCCTCTGTCAACCCACTGGCACTGTTGTTCTTCACAGAACCAGCAGGTAACCACTGCTGAGCCTGGAGATACCAGATGCCATCAATGTATGGGACATCTGGACTATAAACTCCTTTGGGCATACACTGTGGTTTTGCTGGTTGGTTTGAGCTATCCCTACCATACTACAATCTTAATCTGCAATTAGCCCTCTTAGGCAAGCAATTAATACAATTTTATCGTCACAATAACTACCACCTTATTTGTACAGATTTAAGCATGTGTTAAACAGCTTTTAATGCAGCTATCTGGAGTTTGGGGTTTCTTTTCCCTTCATCCCTTGGAGATGGAGGGATCCAAACTATCTTCCTGTCACTTCCACCAGACTGGAATAAGCTCAGCAGTGGTCAGTAATGAAAGCTCCCTACCTGCAAGCAATTCAGACACCTTTCTGCTTCTAGCTGCATTGGAGAAGTGGCCCCTGCACACATACCTCTTTTGGACCATCTGGTTAACTCTTCAGTAGGGATTTACTACCACCAAAACCAACCAAACCCCATGGCTCTCTGTGAAAGATACACAAAAACCAAACAGGCTGTAGCCTTAATGTGTGTTTTAAAGAGACATTTGCTGATCTTCCAACCTGACCAGACAGAAGACAGCTCCGAAAAAGAACTTGTATAACTGGATTACACAGTCCTCCCTGCAAGAGGGTGAATTCTGCTAAAGTCAACTGTGACCATGCGGCATTTGGGCAGGTCAGCTCACAGCAGGTCAGTTTGGAGCATGGGTCGAGCAAGCACTTTTTGGGAGGAACTGGCTGGTAAACCTTCTGAGCACACTTTGAAGGTGGATTAAGGCAAGCTGCAAAAAGGCTTGCACAGTTCATCCTATGAGAGGCTCTTGGGGCAGGAGGACATATCGCACAAAGCGTGTGCTAACTGACCATGCAGGGGACAGGCCAAACGGTGCTTTCCAAAGTACCTGAAGGAATCTGGGGAATTGTCTGTAGAGGTAAGAGGCTCAGGATGGAAACCCAAGACCAAAGTCCCTGCTCTGCCAGGCATCTTTTTGGTTTGGACATCCTCTGTAAGAAGTGGTAAAATCTTAATCCTCACCTCATCTACAACCTATCTATGGGACTGGATAACCATTTATCTGACCCTAACTAAGGTAATATTTTAATGAGACACTCTCAGCCATGATTAAGTCTGCAGACACGTTTATGCACCCTTCATGAAGAGCAGGAAATGATGGGAATGAGTCATGACAGGTGATGGAGTGATTCAGCCATCCATCCACCCGCTTTCCATGAACTGTATCACTTCTGACTGCAATAAATTGCCCATAGAAAAATAATGGGCTGTTAAACTCCAGGACATCTCAGAGACTCATATTTCTAGGATGATATTTCTCAATAAGCAGGTTAGAAATATTTGAAAATTGGAAAAAGCAGCACAATCCTGCACATTTAAGCCCAGTGCAAGGACCAGTACTCTTATTGAATTAATTAGATTTGAGCTTTATGGACTCACAAGTCAGTCCAGCGTAGAGCAGGCAATGAAATACAGAGACCCACAAGAATGTGTTGCCAATGAATGTGGACAGGCTAAGTTCATAATCAGCCTTAACTATCACATGCGTTAATGGCTGGAAAAGCTATAATTATGAGTTCATTTCTGTGCTTTATGGGATGTATTTACATGTTAATGACTATGACAAGTATAGGAATCAAGTCTGAAAGTGAAAATGTTTCTGCAGAGATGTAGTGAGGTATGATCAGGCTGACAATGTGCTAAGGACAAACAAAAGTCATCAGGAAGAAGGAAGAAATGTTTTATGGTCAATTAAGTGATGAATATTCTGGGTTTCAGTAGCTTTTATGGATGTCTCTTCTGATTCAGGGTGAAAATTTGTGAGCATGCTATAAAAAAGTAGTCACAAGTAATTAAAATTATCCTGCCTGGTGCTGGAGGGACTGTGAATGATGGAGTCTAGGGAAGGTACTGGCCCAACCTTTCTTGGAGTCAAAGAGGACTCATGCATTTGCAAGGGAGTAGGAAAACCTCCTTGCTGTTTATGCATGGGAAAAGAAAATCCAGCAAGTAATCCCTTGAAAGCTATGATGGGTGATGGTTCAAAATCCTCTTATAGCTGAGGTATATTTTTCAAGACCTTTGGAATGATGCCCTGACCAAATTGTAACCTTGCTGTGGTGTCCTGCTTACTGACTTAGGTCCTCATCATCTTCTCCTGCCAGGAAAAGACATCAAATAGTGCTGCTGGATTTTGTGGTTTTATTTTTTTAAATAGCATGCCCTACCCAAGAAAGAACAGCAGAAAAGATCACGGTGCAACTCAATGCTTCCTTCAACCAGGTTCAGAACACTTTACTTACCAAGTGCAAAGTTTCACTGAGGGCATGTTCAGCCAATACCTCTCAAAACCCCATAAAATCTTTCATCTTATCTCAGGACAGAGTTTAATCCTTTTGGTTATTTTTTCACTGAAAACTTCTCACTTCAGTGGTGCCTTTCACCTCAAGTTTTGCTGCTGTCCCCACCACCTACCAGTGTCACCATTAGGATTAGATCCAATTCAGAAGCAGAGGTTTTCTGTTGACTCAACTGGAAGCAAGGGCATACCTTATCTGTAGCAATGCTTATTTCCATTGTGTAGCACAGATCCTGCTGTAAAAACCTGAACCATCCTCCCTTATATTTTTCAAAGCATACTTAAAATCCCTTTAATCTTACCCTGCTCAGAAATAAAGTCCATGCTGCCTTTCCCTGACTATCTGAAAAGCATCCTCACCAAGAGACTTCGCATTCGTTTCCCACAGCACATGTAACTGAATTATGCTTTCAGAAAGTTGCTGTATTGATCTCTCCACTGATAAAAGAAGGCAAGTTTAAAGACATTTTTTACTGCTGACATGACTGCACAATAAGCAGAAGAGGATAAAAAACATGTTCTTCCTTGCTAGCAGACAAAGGGAATCCCTTGACTACTCCCACAATAGAGAAAAGCAGATACAAATGTAAAACCAATGCATTAATCATGTTTGATTAAGTAAACAGCAACTTTGCTACTGCGGTGGCCACGTGCCATTTGTAATATAGACTCTCTGGTCTGGTTAAATGAAAACTAAATTGGGCTAAACAAGCAACCATGCTGTCTGCTTTCAGGCAGAGGCATTAGGGGAAATTCTGTTAAAGGCAGTAGTTCATCTTTCTGAGATAGCTGAAGTTTGCTGATATATTTGTATTATCATACAATCTTTACAGTTGGAAAAGACCTCCAAGACCCTCGAGTCCAAATGGCTTATTAATGACAGACCTCTGCCATATTAACAACTGATTATATTGATGAAAACACAGGGTTGAACTAACCAACAAAATAAGCATGGGGAGAAGAGGGGAGGATCAGATCCCATCCCAGGAAGATCTAGGACAGAACAGGATCTCAGTGCAAATTAGAGACTATGCCAACTTCTCGGTCAGCTCCCTAACTGCACTGTGTCTTTAATCAATGTGATCATTTTAGATTCCCCCAGCACCTTGAACTGCCCAATCACAGACTCAGTTTGACAAATCGGAGCAAGCAGGTACCTAAATCAAATCAGATCTAAAACTAAGGGCTCTCTCATTCATCCTTTCCTCTCTGACCACCATATCCAACTCAGAGCACCCAGCAGAAGAATGGCTTCCAGTTTACACATGATGCCATGACTCAGAGACACAAGACACCCCACCGGTCTGTCCAGCTTCCCACACCAGTGTCCGCGCTCTGAGTCAGGGTTGCCACACACAATCTCTCTCTGCCTTCCAGCCCTGGCACAATTCCAGGGATGTTGGTCCATTGAGGTGAGTGGAAAATTTCTCTTGACTTGGAGACTCACAATCCTCAGCAGTGGAGTTGGGAAAAGAAGCCAAGTTGGAGAGAGTCTGAGCAACAGAGAACCTTTTTTCTTCCAAAATCAGCTGTCAGTCTTCAAATAATCACCCATTTCTAGCTTCTCTTTCACCACTACTCCATTTTCTCCCTGTTCTCCTCCACATTTATACTATCACTTAAAAGTCTATAATCTTTTCATTCGAAGTCTAAAGTAGTCCAGATAAAGATGCTTATACTTCCCTATAAAAAAAAATAAGGACCTGTGGTAGAGAGACTTTTATTATAGCAGAAAATGAAGCTATTAATAATCTGATGACAAATTCACTTTCCCTTGAAAGCATTTACCTTTTTTCCTATTGTGACACTTCAGCATCATCTTCAGCAGAAAAAGGCAAAATGCTATTGTTCTAATTAGGAATTAATTTGTGGCTGGTGAGCTCTGGTGTTGGTGATTATAGATATAGCAGAGAACAATGAACCAAGAACCCACACTCTAATAGGTGGACAGATGAGAAGCCTTTCTCTGGAACCTGGAGGACTTTGTGTACACACATACTAGTCTTTATTATTTCTGCTGTAGGTAAAGAGAAGCCACATTGCCAAACCTGCATCATGGTTTAGGTAATAAAATATTTTGGGCTTCAAAACAGGTTGAGAGGAACATATAAATAATCCATGTTTTAAAACATAGCCCAGTTTTGACATCACTGATAATTCCAGCTTCTCTGATTTTCCACCCTGAATCGCAGTTTTCTGGCAATTCCCCCCCTCCCC
>VZTU01006723.1:658997-719168 GCA_013400835.1 Zapornia atra
CCCCCCCGCTCCTATTTCTAGCCTACAAGCATCACCCTGGGAAAGGCGCTCTGGTATCAGGCTGAGAGAAAGTCAATAGCTGACAGCAAGGAAATAATCTGAGCCATTGATCGTCACTTCAGGCTTCAGATTCAATACAAACCAAAGGGGAGACACACACTCATAAACACACACACAAAGGGAGTGAATATATTAACTCCTGGTGTGCTACAAAGACTAGGAATTGCTAATGTGATTAACGAGCACAAGAAAGACTGAAAAAGATGCATTCAGAGAATGAAGAACTTGCAGTTTAAGTGAGTTTATAAATATATTTAAAGCAGCAGAGTGAGAGAACAAAATACTCGCCTCTAAGGATCAGATTTTTGATCCAACAACCTCAACTCCCATGGCAATATAGGGGATATAAGAATGAAGTGTCCGAATTCTCACAGCTGGCCTAACTATTTCATGTCTGTCTAAAGGCAAAAGTGACAAAAAGTCATTGCTGACTGACAGTCATCTCCTGAACTGAGCTGAAGTGTCTTGCCAAGCCCTTTACCGAAAACATTCAAAAGAAGAGAGCTTGGCTCTGGGAAAGGATGTTGATTGCACATTTAAGCCTGCCAGCGATGCCTGATCCTCAGCAAGAGATTTTTCCTGAAAAACAGCTACATCACCCAAAACCACGTGACTCATTTTTAAAGATATTCTTCATTCTATCCTCAAACTCATACTTTACAACTGTTTCACATACTTGTATCCAATGCACTAGTGAGGCCCTTCTTTTACATAAATCTCATTTTCTATCAGATATTCATATAGAATTTCATCAGGCCACGAGAAGCTGAACTACTACATCAAGAGTATTGACTATATGAAGTATTCTTCATAATTAATTCACAGACCATTCTGAAGAGTCTCAAGGACATATGGTCAGGCAGTACCCACCAGCTGTGAAGTTCAGGAGGGGCAAGGTTTTATTTGACAAGAGTAAGCCAATATTGATCAGGTAACGCTCCACTTCAATGCGCTAATATTTACTGAGCAATAATAAAATGTATAATTATTGGAATGATAGAAAGCATATTGAAATCACATCCATCATCCTAATACACTAATTTTCAAATTTATGTGAAGGACAACATGTTCTGTCCAGTCTTTAAATATTTTAAATACAAAATGCCAGTCTAAGTATTACTAATTATATACCTGTATATATTAATATATACAAGGTGGGATGGCTTTAATGTCAGATATAATTTTTTATTGTTTGTATATAATACAACAAAATACTCCTGCCTTAAGTGGCACACAGAACCAGTAATGATTCTTCTTATCAATGATTAATAGCTTAATTTATAAAATGCACCATGAAGACACTGCTCAAGATGAATCTTCTATTAATTTGAACCATGACTGCAAAGTGTACGCTAATCAGTGAGGGACATATCTGAAGAAGCCCAAGGTTTTAGCTAAACAGACCTGATACACTTTAAGTCTCAAAAACAAAAAAAAAGGGCTCTCTTCTGAGACTCCCAAACTCTTCCTGCTTCAGACTACAGTAACAGCAAAGAATGAGCATGCCTTGTTTCTGCAACAGTATATACATATGTGATCATCCACATTCTGACTGAAGTTGAGAGACAATTACATTTCAAGTAAGTATTTCGCCCTTGAAAGGGAGGCAGTTGGAAGTGTTTGAGGAACTGCACAGCAGCAAGCAATGTGAACTCCTTCAGAGCCCTTCTCAAGTGCCAGAGGATGCAGACATGCAAAATAACAAGTCAAGGGAGGTTCTCCCATGTCCTCAGCACCAAGTTGAAGCCGTTTCAGGTCCTTCCCCAGCAAGGAAACCTTCGGTGCTCAGGATCACGCCCTGCACTGAGCTTCATGGTCAGCCATAGATGTGCTGCTCCCTTCCCTCCTCAGGCCCAGACTCCCCCCCTCCAGGACACCCTCCAGTGTCTGCATGTTACTCAATAAATCCACATACAGGCTGAGCCCTTTCCTTTGGAACAGAGATTCAATTAAGTCCTACTTTCCAAAATGATCTGTGCACCCATCTGTGTGTAAATGCTTCACCTGTGCTACAAATAACACCTGAAATTGAAAAAGATCAGGAGTGATACTCTTGGCAGCGTTAATCACACTGCTTTATTGACATCAACTTGTATTATACTGATCTACACCATCTGGTCCCAAATCTAATTTGCCTTTCACTGTCTACTTGCCAGCAGTTTACTTTCAATATTTTTCTGAGCTGGTGGAATGGTAAAAGGCTGGTCTGCTTCATTTTTAATTTGTAGTCCGGCCGCCTCCTGTCAGCTTCACTTCTGTGAGTCCTGCCTAGCATAAAGTTGCTATATTTCTGATGCAATCAAGACTTATTTTTCCCAGTTAGAGAGAAATAACATTAAAAGGAAGTAACTCTACATTTTCACAGACCAGGCTTTCATACCATGTTTAAGAGAAAAAGATAACATCCCCCAGGTCTACCATGAGGCACAATTTCCATCCTCGGCTGCTGTAGGTTGTGCTTAACTTTGAGCATGCTGGCTTCCGCCTGCGAGACAGATGTTATCTGATGCAACCCCTGACACCACTAACACTATCTGTGGGTTGAACCTTATGGAACAGGTTGGAAATCCAGGAACTGGGGAACTATTTCTGAATCACTGTCCCTTGAATCCGCCTCTGAAACAGTCTCTAAAATCAGGAGTCTACACACAGTTCTTTGCCTGTTCATTTTCCAGTGTTATTTCAAGTCTATCAGGTCTGGCATTACTGGCCTCTTAAATCAATGCCTGCCAGTTTATCAGCCCAGCAGAAATTCTATCCATTTTCTGTTGACAGTTTAGAGAACAGTTCATGTGAAATATTAATATTCCTTACACACAAAGTGCTAGGTTAGGTCCTTCTATGAATATCTAAAGACATTACAGGATAGCTTGAATGTGTTAAAAATTCCAGTTCTTTCTGCACTTCTTTACGAAAACCCCACAAACCTCCTATTTATATATGTCATAATTGCTAAAACTAGAAGTAAATAGACCTGTTTTTCAAGGCTAACTCACCCTCCTCCTTATGAATCTCCATCTTCTTTTGGCTACAGTTACACAAGATGACAACTTTATGATCCTCGGTGCATTCCAACTCTGCTGTAGGATATTATTAGCCCCTTTGTCAGCTCAGACTTTCCTAGAAAAATAACCTCATAGGAGTTTAAATAAACTGGATCATCTTTATTAAAATGAGTTAAAATTCACAGGATCAACCTCACGAGGGGCTCTATGGCAGGTAACTGGGGACAGCAAAGTCAGACTTTAGCAGAAGAACAAATGTAGAAAACTGGTAGTTTTGGGTGTTTGCTTAGAGTATGGTTCATCTCCCAGTTTCATGACATCTCCCTGTTCCAGCTTTCTGCTTGCACAGGATCGTTTCCATCTCAGCACAGCCTACCAAGCCAACCTCTGCCCCTTGCCACTCCATCCTCTGAGCAAGAGTCCATTTAAAGGCATAAGGGCTGACCTCACAACCCTAGACATACTGTAGAGTATGATTTCTCTTTGAAATATTGTTTTTACAATAGAAGTTCTTCAACTGGACATGTAAATCCTTCCCAAAGATTAATATGAGAGGATCAGTACTCCAGGTCACCCATTCAATTCGAAGCACCTCTGTTCTGTTTCATTCTGTGGTGTATTGATCCTGGACGCTCTTGCAGGCAGGGAGATTGAAAGCATGGCTTCTATTTTTTCCAGCACGTCAAACGCACCGGGCTGTCTTCACACAGGGCATCCTATTTTACCTTTAAAAGTGGTGCACAGCAACTCAAGGCTCATTTCCTCACTCCTGGCAAGGCAATCCATTATGGGGCTGGCCAGCAGGCAATTCATCTTAACTGTAAGTGGAGTGCTTGAAATGGGAGAGGAAGGTGGGTAGATGGGCTGAACAAGGTCTGAATGAACTCTCAGATTAAAAACAGCCTGTAAAGACACACAGGTCCAGACACACAGTATTTCCAGCAGACACTGGAGCCACGAAGTATAGCAGTGGGTAGGAAAGGGCATGCCCACACTGCCCTTAGAACACATCTGTCTTCAAGACTGGGAAGGGATGTTAAACCTAGTCTGGCAACAACTGCAAATCTCCCACCTGCTGCTGAGGTAAGGCTGTGCAGGCAAGACAAACCATAAACCTCCTTTAAAGGCAAACCCAAGCAGGAGGTAAAACCAGGGACTCTGAAATCCTGTTTGAAGAAGATTCTCTTTCATTTACAGACTACCTAGATCAAGCATCTTGCCATGACAGCAGGAATAGACTCCTTGGCCTGTATCTCACCTGCTCAACTGGCAATATCACCTTTTACTTACCACCAGTTCTGTGGAGCATGAAACACTGAATGATCGCTTCCTACAGTAATAGAACCTGTTAAGGGGGATCATTGACTTTAGTTTGCCTTCAACTCAATTATTCATGCCCCAGCTAAAATAATTCCTAATCTTTGGACCATCTACTGACTGAGCATTACCCAATAAACTCTGACCTTATTACACAGCTCCTCAGGGAAATCTCTTTCTGACAACATTTTTAGAACCATCTATGTATAGCTTTCAGCATCTAAGTTAAGAGAGCAAAATGAAGCCTTCCCAGGACTACATGAGATATGCTGCTGTGATATGGGGTGAAGACTTAAGAGTTGTGAAGAAAAACAGGTCAAAAATCCCATGTCAGAAATGGAAAGGAAATCCAGGGAAATCCAAAACCAGTGCTGAATAGCAATGAAGTGAAACTGGCCTATTGGGCTTTTTCTTGGCCCAGCTGAATCAAGTGTGCCCTGAACAAGCATATAGGAACTGTTGTGTAAAGCAAACCTAATGTTAAAATTAAGTTCTTCTGAATAATTAGCAGTCTGATTAATTATGACCTCCATTCAGCAAGGTACTTAAACAGCTGAGCAATCCCATTAACCTCCCTAGGACTGCACAGAAGATCGACATTAAGTGAATGCGTGTTGGTAGACCTTGTTGCAAAGTAAGGGTTTTGCAGCTAAGAAAGTCTGTAGGTTATCTATCCATCTTCCTAGGCTCTCAATCTTGTGAATATATGAGCATCCGCGTATCTCTCTGCTAGATTATTGCCTCTCCAGTCAAGTAGAATAGATGTCTCTCTGCATCCAAGTGAGAAAGCAAGGAAGAAAAAGTGGATGAAGGAAAAACATGGATGAAAAGATCTTGGCTAGAGAAGATCTATGGTCTTTATATTCCTCTCCTAGAGGCAAGATTTTGTTTTCAGATTAAAAACTTCAACACCCACTTGCTGTATTTGAAGAGCAAGGTTCTCCTGTGGCTAAAATTGATAGTATGCCATGTGCTATAAAAGGTTAACACCAGTACTATTGTAATCCTTGGCCACAACCTTCATTTCCTTAATTTGCTGACACAGAATAATGTAGGGCTGTGCTGTATGAGAGAATACTAAGCAGTCCGAGTTACAAATTTTTTCTGAATGTCTAAGTTGACCTTTGAAGCTTTCAATAAAAATATAATTTAAAGAGGGGGGAAAAATTGTTAACATGGAAATGGAATTACAGGAACAGGACCAAATTCATTCCTTTGACTTGGTATCTGCTCACGTTTGATGTCAGCTATATAATTATACCTTGCAGCTTGACTGAAAAAAATATTTTGCTCCATGCTAAAAGCAGACCATATATAAATGGTTTATTAACTGGAGAGGAATTGACAGAGCCCAAGTGTTTTGGGGTAGGCACAATCACAGTACTTTGTTAATGATCCGAGCATCCTCCCTCTCACACACAAGCCTGATTTCTCATTTAGGGCTGTTTTCCATTACCCAGAGCACAAAGGGAAGTTTGACAGCCATTTTTACTTACATCTACCATAGGATGCCATGCATTGCTAGAGGTGAAATGTGGCTTTTATGTACATGACAACCTGGCCTGTGGTATTTTAACAGAGATCTTCAAGAGGCGCTGCCAGCACAAATGCTAAGTGCTCTCTCTAGTCCCACAGCAGGTCTTCACAAAAGCAGAGCACCAGAGAATTCCAAACTAGGGATTAAATATGCCACATAAGAGGTAAGTATGGCTATTAATATTCTCCAGAGATCTCAGAGCAGGCAGTGGTCAACATGGGCATGCTTCCTCTGAATCCCTGCCAATTAGCACTGCTGCTTCAAGCACAAGGTGTGCATGAAATAAAGTCAGAAAGACTAGGAAAAACAAAGAAGCCTATCTGGTGGCCCTTGCAATAATTGTGACAAAAGAGAGACCCCATTTTGCTGTTACACCAGGAGCAGGGCAAAGGAAAAGTGATGTTAATTCCTGGGCCAGGGTGGGGGGGCAGGTGGGAGGGGAAGCTGAGACCATGCCAGTTTCTATGCAGGGAAAACAGGTTTCTAATAATTCACCAAAAAAACCCATGGGTCAGGATGTTGCAGGATGAACCATGTAATAGCAAAAGACACCCATTGGCCTCAACAGGGAACAAACAGCTTGAGAGTCAAAACCCAACCTCCTCCTTTGAGCTCTTTGGCAAAGGCTGAGTATGATCTGCTTGATTTTCATGACAAATCTTGCTGCTCTTCTCCAGTAAGAACAAAACTAGTAAGGGAATGAAACACGCATTGGATGTCACACAAGCGCCAGTGAAGCAACAGCAGCTCCACTGATTGAAAGCAGCAGTTAATAGTTCTACTCAGTCTCTCCTGTGCAGAGAGGATCTGCCTTTATAGCCAAAAAGTATCTGTCTATTAGCTGCTCAAATCCCGGTGTTTGTCAAACTTCCCTCTTGGATCACTGGTTATAAGGCCCAGCTCCTCTTTTCCAATGTTTGGAGATATTTTCTCCCAGATCCAGTCTGCTGCTGAAGTAATAGAGAAAACACATCTCTATTACTTTGAGATGTATGAGGTACTCACAGGCATCCTTAATGTTTGTCTTATGCAGGGGTCTGCCCTTTGCAACGTCCCCTGACACCACAAGATGCTCACGGCAGGACACAGCTACAACAGCTCAAGGTAAACCACCATCAAACTCTCACACCCTCAAGCTGGATGCTGGGAAAACACAGATCCCCTAAACCCTCCCAGCTCTGCAGTGACATACAGCAGAGTTTTTAAAAGCACTGTCATAGTGCTTAAGTGCGTCACAGCTTGCTGTAGCAAGTCTGGCTTTTTATGGTCCAATGGTAGTTAATTTTCTAAAGGTCAAATTTTACGTGTTTATTTTGACTGGTGCCCTGCCCAATACAAAGACACAGCTATATTAATAATTTACAAATTAAATGCTCAGCTCGTTCTAGGAAACCATGCAGAGTTTTGCTCTAATTCATCCAGGGAGTGACATTTCATCCCGGAGAAGCCAGGGCAGCGTCCCAGCGCAGAACATCTGGTTGGCTCACACAATGGAGCACAGCACCTGTGAACACGCTCAGTGTTTGCTTTGTAACTATTTGTCCCCCATCCGTGTAAAAATATGTTTTTAGGCCGTTAAAATTCATTCCTTGCCAGGGAAGTCTGGTGTGATAACGCAGCTTGTTTGTCTTGGAAAGTCCTCATTTCTGGGCTATGCATGGCTAAGCCAAAATTTCTGGAAGGTGAAAGGGGGAAGAAGAGGTTTGTTTCCCTCTTTTTCCTCTCCATTTTTTTTTCTCCCTAAGTCTTTGCAGCTTTTTAGACATTCTGCTGAGCATCTAAGTGGGATCAGACTGAGCCAAACACAGCACAGTTAAGAAAAAACATAGATGGATTGCAGCAAGGTCTGTGGTTTAAAAGCTATCATCCAGGGGCTAAGGAAGCACAAACAAACTAATAAAAGCAGAAAATTATGAAAAGCTGGCCTTAACGCCAAGCAAAATTTCTTAATTTAGGGCTCTCCTAATGGTTGAAACCGCCACCAAGTTGGCTCTGGGGGCCAATCCCTCCTTCTGCCAGATCCTTCATTTGGAAGAGAGAAACTCCAGGATCCCAGCCAGCCTAAGGTGTTAGTGGGGGAAGGAGCTTTCAGAAGGAAGAAGGCTGGGGGAATGAAAAACTTATAAAAAGTCCTGCCAGAAGGGAGGTGCAGGATTATAGCTGAAAGTTTTGAGATATATTGGGTATGCTTCAGTCTGTTGGACAAATTCTCCACCAGCACGTATAGGCTGCAAAAATACAACAGGACTGACCACTGAAAAATCCACTCAGTAGCCTGGAAGGAGCTTCCAGAGGCCCAGACCTGGCTTAAAATGTGGCTGGCACTAACATGTCACAGGCTGGAAAGCAGGGGACACACAAAGTGGAGAGAAAGGGATGGTGAGGGGGATGGATGAGCCAGCTGCTGTTACTGTTATACCGCTAGCAGCTCCTGGCCACATCTCTTCATGGTCACAGCAGCCAAAGGCCAGTTTCAACCAGCTATTCCTTTTCCTTGCTTTTACTTTCCAAGTTGTAAGATGCATTTTTTTAAAAATAAATATAACAAAGAAATAAATCCCACCTCCTTTTTTTTTAAGATACACCATAGATTTAATCTGAGAACAGAGAACACAATAGCATGTTGAGTACTCTAGTGTCCAACAGCATCTTCCCAACGTGTCAAACTGACAGATCACATCCCAGAGGCCATTCCTCCTCCTACTCTGATAGTTTGTACCACTGAACACCTGAGACAACAGTGGAACAATTAAGTTTTGTTAAAAAGATAAAAGGGAACAAAATCCAACACAAGATTTTTCCTCCTGGCTCAGTCACTCACTTGCTGTGTGGCCTTCAGCAAGTCAGCTCACCCCTTTGTATCACAAGTCAACCCAGCTGAAAATCTGGATGAGAAATAGGAATCCCATTGAAAGAGATGAACATTTGAGTTTAGATTCTTCTTAATAAGCAGCTTGTCATGTATATTAAATAGGACAACAGTTTTATGGTACACAGAAGGTAAGCTTGGCCTTCACTCAAGAGTCCACCTTAAAAGACAGAGCTACTGAACAAGAGCTCATGTTCAAGATGTCCCTGCGATAACATGGATGCACAACCCCTCATACACATGCAGTAAACCTGAACACCCCTCTAGTAAGGCTATACAACATCTATGTCTCCCTGGAGGAACAGGAATGGCAGGAGACTAGGACCTGCACAGGCGACCATTAGAGCAGGAAAGATCTTTTGCTAAACCACAGCATGTAGTAAGAAAGCTTTGGGAGCAGCACATCATTTCCCTACTTAAAGCCCATTATAAAGTAATTCTCCCTATCAGCAGTGAGGTTTATTCTGCTGGATACTGGACATGAAGAATGTTTCTTTCCATAGCTCTCCAGTTCCTTGAGACCTCCCCCTCCAACCTGGTCATACAGCTTATACTTTTACATATTTATCAGGAGGGAAAGAACAAATCCCAGCACTCATGATTAAGAAAATCTAACAGAAAGTGACCACCTGGGTCTGTTAGATTAAGAAAATCTAACAGAACTGGGCACACCAAGTTCTGACATGATTGCATTAAAGGGGAATTCAGGGACTCCGTTACCTTCAGGAGAAATCAAGTTCACACAGATTAGATTTAATTCAGATTTTTTACCTTCTGGATTCTCTCACTTGCTCTGTTGATGTCTTTAACAAGAGCTAAGGATTATTATTGCCATTTTCAGTCCACAAAGATAATTTAGAAGCCTGTGGATTGTATCAATCAGGTGAAAAAATAAATACATGAGTAATCAAACCATACTAGTCTGCCAAAGTTAATCACTCTTCTGGGATTGCATCTGGCTTTCTCCTTTTCTGGATTTTGTGTGGTCTTACTTACCTCACACCCCCAACACAGAAGCTGCAGCCACATATGAATGACAAAAAGTTTCCCCACATATATATGTACATCTGCCAGCATGGAGGGGTGGCTAGAACTCCCTGCACCCAGCTGTAACTTAGCAAAGCATCCATCCAATGGTTTCAGTTCATGGCATGGATTGTCTCTGCTTTGTGGTGGGAGCACAAGCTCTTCTATGTGGATGGAAGATGAAACAGATTTCCAAGTGAATGCTTACTTGAGTTGCCAAATGTCATTTGAAATTAGATTCATACTGCAATTTGCAAAGGCTCCACATCTCACTAGCCTGTCTTAAGCACTCTTCTAAATAATTGTAGATAAAACAGGGCATGGTCAGAGCAAAGTGCCAAATGAGTTGTGACATCCATCTTCAATTAAAAATAACAGTAATTGAAACGTACTTAGCTCCGCTGAAACAGTCTGGGTTGGCAGCCTTCAGGAGAGATTCAGCATGGGCAATGAAAGAGCAGAGTCATTAAATTCCTACCTCCTTCCTAGCATGCTTCAAACCCACCCTAACAAACCACATTGTTAAAAACAACGAGAGGATCTATTTAACACAGTCCTTGGACATCCCATTTAACACGGTCCTTGGACATCCCACAGAGCCTGCCGGCCAGCGTGGCTATTAAAGAGGGCAAGGCCAGACAAATTGCCCTTTAGCCTTCTTTGTAACCTCTCTCTTTGTCTTGCCCCTGCTATCTTCCATTCTTCCAATCCCCTCATCCTCAAGAGGCAAGAGGAACTGACTTTCCAATTTCCAGCTCCTTCCTGAGCCTATCTGCTGTTTGTCAAGCACAGGCATTAAAGCGTAGCACTCTTTTGTCTTACTCTAGTGAGCATGTGTTGGAGGTCTTATATGAAAGGTAACTACATGTGTGCATAATACAGTCATTTTTCATAGCAAGACAGACATCATAATTAAATAACATAAATCAGATATCATTAATTATACGGACAGATTCCCAAAACTACTGGCTGAAAGAAAGATGAAGGGGAAGAAACAGTTATCCCAATAACAGAAAGGAGTTAATGATGTATATTTCCTCCTCGTAACATTTTTCAAATTAGAAAGTTGCACAGAACTGGTTTTGACCTGTAACTGAACCATCCTGAACTTCCCAGGGACAGAAAACCTAGTTAAGGATTTCTCACTGCTTCTTCCTTGAATTGTGAGAGAAAGCCAAGGAGCTCTGCTCACCCCAGGACCTTATATATTGCAATACAAATAAAATTGACTTTTCCTGATGCACAGCACAGGCAATCCAGGCAAACTGGAATAGAAGAAAACAATTGACATTAAAATACCTTGAATAAAACATAGTCTGGAGATGTAATGAGGGACGTAAATTTGAGAGCATCCACTCTCACTGGTACCATTTTAGTGAACTGACTGTATTTTAACTATTGAGTCATGCCATGAAGTATGCCACACAAGGGAAAACATCGCTAGCTAAGCAGATAAAGTAAGATAGACTTACATACAGTTCCAAATGCTGTGATAAATATTTAGATGAGTGGCTATAGTGTTACAGCATAATAAAAACATTTCTCAGGCTAACGTGAATGCACATATACCTCTGCACTGCTGTACTACTACCTACAGATCCTTAAGCTGATATACTCTTCTATAGGTGTTTTTCATGATGTGCCTAGGTGTGGGTTTTGGCAGAGTCAACATGTGAAGCTCCCAAAGCTGCAAAATTGCCCTGACCTGTGTTATTTCCACTTGTGATTTTAGTTTTCAGTCTCCCAGCCAGAATAAGATCAGCCAAACATTTAAATGTAAACTCCTCAAGATGCCTCATCTCTTATTTTCCAGTGAGGTGTGGAAAATAATAAACTCCTGTTTCTCCTGGAGCCATACAGAGAGAGAAATCTTTCATATCCTAGGCCTCAGGCAAAGCCACCAGACCAGGCTGGAATTAGAAACACTATCCAGGGGCAAAGAGACAAAGTGGGGCAAGAAGATCCGAGCCCTCACCGGGCACTTTGATTCACCTAGTCTAAGGTCAAAATGCAAACCGAGACACACGGAGGTGGACAAAATCCTGCAACAGCAACTAAGGCAACTTCCTTCAGCCAGAAAAATAACATACACGTCCCTGGCCTTCTCATCCCTACTGGAGGCTCTCAGTCTGAGCCCTCCAGCTCTTAATTTGGATCTGGAAAATTCTGCGATGACACACAGATCCACTGAGATATAATTCCTCCACCACTTTTTTTATTCATGGTTAGAGATAGACTTGTACATAAATTGGTCAGAACTCACCACACAGACATAAGGACACGAGCAGGTCCATTCAAATCCAGTTATGTGATGTGCAAGCTGATTGTATTAACTCCTCCTATGTTCCTCACAGGACATTTATCACTAACAGTGGAATAAGGAATAATAATGAATTCCACTGGCTGCAGGAAACATTGGAGTGGCACAGATGGAAAAAATATCATCTTTCCCCCCCAGGCTTGTAACACCTGCAAACATACCAAATTTAAAAACAATTATAATATTAGGTCCTAAAAGACATTTTTCTGATTCCAGCTGCACAAAGAATGAAGTACTGAACAGGAAATCCACAGTTCTCCATTTTCCAGTGGCACAGGAAAAAGATAAAATAGACCAAGCAGTGAAATACTACCCAAGCCTGTCATCTGACCAGTTGGGAATGCTGATATTTGCAACGATCCTTCAGGCCTGAGCTCTCACCCACTCGTATCACATTCCCCCTAAACTCTCTGCCTTGTTCCCTTCAGCTCAAAGGGCAGTTGCTAATCTATTTATGCAGGGCTGACAATGAAGGACACCAGATCACGCTCAGAGAGAAAACAGCAAAGGGCTTTTCAGCTCAAAGACCCAATATGGCGTGTTGGATGCTGTTGGAAGGCATCTGCAGCGCTGGCTGTATTTACAGAGCTGCTGAGTGTTGATGGCTGGCTTCCTCCTGAATGTGAGCCAAGCATCATGGGCGTCTGCTATTAATGAGTGAGCAGAGGATCCTAATGGGGCTCTTGTCAGGCTGAACAGTACACACAGCTTATTCTTCCAGCAGCCTCAGAGGGTGGTTACTGGATACTGAAAAGGCCCTACGGAGCCGAGGGCGCATGCAGAAAAGGGGGAAGCATAACTGCCCAAGGCTCCATTCCCGGTGCGCTGCCACTTCAGGCAGGGCCCTAAACCTTCCCTTGCCTCCGTCTATTTGTAAAGCCAAGATGGTATTGCACATTTTAGAGAGGTGCAAGGAAGCCACTAGTGCCTCAACTTTGATGAGCTCTTTTGACAGAAGGTCCAGAGTAAGAGAACTCACCCTCAGTAACTGCCTGGAAGCTCCTACACAGCATGGCCATACACAATACACTTAATCCTGCATTTCAATGCTTCAGTACAAAGGAATTAAGCTAAGCTCTAAGTAGAACAGAAAAGAAGTGCAGGACCCATTTTGCTCACAAAACTGAACTGCAGCAGGCACCTGAGGAGCCCAGAGGGACATTCACGGTTGGGAACACAAAATGTAATTTCTATTTAAGTCAACCAGCTCGACCCTCTGGTCACAGGAGTTACTATCATGGGGCTGATGTCACTGACACCCAACCAACACCCCACATCCCCATAGATATTTCCAAGCTTACTCACATCCCTGAAGCACAACACACACAAGGGAAGCAAGTGGCCCTTTCAGGCCTTCGGAGAATGACAGAACAATAGTTAGCCAGTTGTGAAAACACTGGACTGATTTTGAAGGTATTTTTCCACCCCTTACACTTGTGTAACTCAACAGTCCAAGCACAAACATAACGAGGCTCACATAGCTACTGCAGCAGAAGAGGGACATTGCATGCAAGCCAGCTGCTCTGTAGCTAACCTCCAAACTGCATACCCACGTTAGTTCACGTAAAGAGTTGCATGCCAAAAGCCTTAAGAAACTAGATTGTTAACATTTCAGATTCCTCTAAAAAATTAAGAAAATAAGCAAGTTTAAAAAAATTGTGAATTTTGATTGGTTTTGCAGGTGTGAAGAAAACATAACACAAGAGAAAGAAACCCCTCAGTGATGAATAAACCCGCTACAGAAGAAAGCAAAAGGAAGCTTACTACAGTGATGAAAACCTTCCTGCAATTCCAGGAAAAAGCTTCAAATCTCTTAAGAGGAAGTTCTCTCCCCACATTTCTCAAGACCACTCAGGTAGTTCTGGTTAAACATTGTTTTAATACTTCCAAGTCCAGTTTCAGCCAGAATTTGACAAAACTGGCAGTATGAGGCATTAACAAACACAAAGGGAAAAAGCATTTATATGTTAACTAAGGTTTTTAGCGACCTCCAGAACAAAAGGCCCAATTTCTTCCCCCTGAAAGAAAAAAAAAATGCTCATTAGTGGTGAAGATTAAGCAACAACTAAAGAACACCTAGATTATTGTTAAAATGTGTATCCCAGCTAGGGGTAAATGTGGAGTATTCTGGGGTTATTGTGCTATGTATGGGAACAGATTAGGGAAATCCATTGACTCTAAAGCCAGCAAAATCAGCCTATTACCTAGAAAGCTAAATGTCATCATCAGTCATTAGAGTTTCTAGCCACACGCCTAAACTGCTTTCAGGAACAGACTTTTGCCTCAGCACCTCTTCAAAACTCACTTTGGGTCAGTCTTTAAACGTTTCAAAAAACGTATCGGAAATAACTGACTAGTTAAAAAGATGAACCCACCTCCGCTTAAACTGACTTCACAGCCAGGACTGAAGAATGGGAAAGAGACACTTTATGTTCTCTTTTTATTTGAATCCATTCAGCCATCCCAAATGACAAAGAGGGTTCAGGGAGAGAGAGGAAAAAAAAAGTCAGGCTCTATGAAAGATGTTTGAGTACCCAGATTACATCTAAAGCCAGTCTCACTCCCACTTCCCATCCGTGCATTACTGAAACATCCCTAGCTTTACGAGGTATCGACATTTCAGCTCGTTAGTATTATTTACCACTGCAAAGTCAGCAAGGGCTTTAACACTAGCTCAAACCACAGAATATAAATAAGCAACTAGCAGACCATCCTAAGGGCTGGGTGGAACCCTTGCCTCATCAACCCCAGCACCTCTCTCTATCCACTGCGGCGGTAACAGGGAAAGGGGGTGCCTGAGATGGTTTGCAGAATTTAGATTTATGCAACAAGTACAATCCTGCTAATCTCTGGCCCACAGTAAGCCTCAACCAGGAGCATCAGGAACCAGAGATTTCTCTTTCTTAGTGAGGGAGGGAATCCACACTTTTTAACGTTTTTTTCTTTTAAGTGAGACAAACTTCACTTCTCTTGGCCATTTTTTTCCCATTGCATCCGTTTTACAAACAACCTTGTGACTAACCAGAGCCAGTCAAGCAATTACACTTCAAACATCTCTTGAAATCCACCTCCCCGGTAACCCAATAGCTCCCACTACTGACCTTCTAGAAAGAAAATTGATGCACTCCTACTTACCTGGGGAAGTATATAACAGGAGGCAATGGGTGATTTCAGCCCATCACTTCCCATTCTGCATTTTGTTTGTGGAGCTAATTTTCTACCTTGTAATTAATACCAACAAATACAGGGACTTTCTTAATACTGCTTTTCTTCACCCAAGCAGAAAATCTGTATAAAGTACAGGGAAATGTAGCATTACCAGTCCCCCTATATTAGCCCATGGGTTGTATTACCATCTGGTTCCAAGCTCTAGTTAAAGTGCTGCTGATGTCTCACCAAAAGGTTTTAACCTTCTGTCATGACATTAAGACAGAGGCACTTGTCTCAATTCTGATTTTGTTTAGCCTCACAAAACAGTCCTTTTTTCCATTTTTTTTTTCCTGAGTTTTGTACTTCATCCTTTTGAACTTCATAAGGGCCTGTGAGCCAGCATTATAACTAGCAAGCTGTTTGTAGAATATACTAGCCCCGAAAATTGACATGGACCACTCTCCAGTGATCAAAACTACCCTGCGTTTGCACTGTGAATATAAAAAGAATAGAGCGTCTGATACAGGGCAAACAGCATCTATAATTCACTATCTAAAGCAAATCATCTCAGCTGTAAGCAGACCAATAGGTAATAGATTGGGTTTTTTCCAGCAGCCAAAGGGGACATCAGATTTTTCTATTTTAATTTAAAGAAATCAGTCTTATTCCATCAATGCTGGAGCTGTTCTACCATGAGACATACCAATACTCAGCAAACATGTCAACAAATGCAACACAGCAGCTGCTAACATAATTTTATCTGTTATCTTTGCCTTCAAGAAATCTCAGTCTGTCTTTGTTTACCCATCTGCTTAAAAAAACCCCAAATTAACACCTGCCATAAGAGCATCCAAAACGTTGCTCATTTTCTATGTTCTTGAATGAAGACCTGCCTGGAATTTGAAGAACAAGCTTTAGTCTTACACTGCTGTTCCACAATTAACCATACCCCCCTCTCTCTGGCCTAAACATAGCAGATGTGAAATACTATGAAAACTATCTATGAAGGTGGTCAACAGAAAAAAAACACGGAACATAGATCCTACACAGACTTCAGTTCCAACAAGGGTGCTCCTGCAACACCTAAACCAGGGTTACAATTTTCAGCCAGTGCAAGAAACAGCTTGGGTCTTGACACAAATTCCTGTGTGTCAGGAAGGATAAATAGAGAGAACGATCCCAGAACAACTCTATCAGCAGGTTGCAGCTGTGAGAGGGAAGATTTCATCTAGTTTGTTCCCCACTGTACTTTCCTCAGCTGTGCATATTTATTTGGACTCAGCTCAGAGATAAGGAGTCAAGTTTAAATGTGTGTTTGTTGTATATAACCACAATGCAACAGGCCAAGCTATTCCCCTGAGGTTCAGGCCAACAATCAGTTCCTAGCATATCATATTCCCATCTATATCCTCCAGATATTTTATTGGCTGGTCTATTCCATATTATGTATTACAGGAAATGGAAGGGATTAAGGAATACAATGCTAATGGAAGGTACATGGCACAGTTTCATGTCATGGCATCAATTGGGAAGGCTCTAGGAACAGCCCAGGTCCTTTGATGGAGCTAAGTTTATTTTCACTGTGGTACAGTGCTGTATAATTCAGACTTGGAAAATGGCACCTGTGAAACAGGATGAAGAGACAGGGGTTAATTGCTCCTCAAGACATTCAGTTTTATGGGGTTTTTTTTAAACTTATTTATTTAGGAGGTGGGAATTGGAAGTCTCAAGGACAGATCCCTCGTGCAAAAAGGCATGCTTCTATCCAAGGGAGGACAGCAACATCAAGATGCTCCTGTTTTCACAAAAGGGCCTAGAAAAAGCTATTTCACTACTTTCTGCCTTGACTCAGATTGGAAGAGTTGACATATACACACACGAACAAGAGGAGAAATTTTGATGACTAATGTTCACCTAGCCCTTTCAGATTCCACAGGAAAGGTGTTCCAGACTTGTAAAATCCCTAAAGCCCCAACCACACAAACAGGACAAGCATATGAAGAAGCACCCTCTTAGAGCATGCTGTCACCAGCTGTTCCTAAACAATCATAAGAAAACCACGCAAAAATGAAGCCAAAGTTCAGCTTCAGAGAGAAGCCCTTCTGCCCAGCTTCCACAGCTACTGGATACAAACTTCTCTTGAATTCAGTTCCCTGCAAAAAAGCCCTACTGTCAATAAACTGCAATGGCTTCTGTAGAGGTTCACAGCTTTCTATAGGAGGAGGTGGATTCAGAAAGGTTGCTCAGATTCCATTGGCAGCTTTCATACAATTGGAGATGTTGAGAAGCTGATTGTCCCTTTGTTTCCCTTCTTTTTTCTCTTTGTAGACTCAGAGAAGCATAATCCTGAATTGATAGCTTCTCCAAATGCTCAGGCTATGATTTATCAGTCCAGGAGGCTGCAGTGGAGAAGTAATTGCATTAGCACTGCCACTGATAAATAGTGCTTTCTTCAGACTTACGAGCCGCTGAGGGCTAATTACTCCTCAGATTCCAGATTCCGTTTGGCTTTAATCACAGGGTGAATCATCTCCTTCCAAACATGGCAGATATTAATGGCAACACATTTATCCTAATTAATCTTCCATGGGGAAGGCCTTTTCTTTTAATTAAAAGACATGAAAATGTGCAAAAATGACAAAAGAGTATGTGGCCAAGTAAGGACAAGAATCAAAGCACCTCAGAGGATGGTAAGGATTGTTTTCACAAGGAGATAACAATAATGAGCCATATTCTTCCTTGGCATCTGGATTTTGACCTTATTAAGCTGCCACATTGAAACAAATTCATCTTCAGCGCTTCAGCTGAGGGAAAGTGGTGTTGATGAAGGAATGGAGGACCCACTTTAGCATCTTTGGCTTTGTGGCTCAGCCGTTAGTACTCAAGCCCCCTCAGAGAGCTACAGCTCAATAATGATGATATGCAAAAGCCAGAAAATCAACAGGTTATTTGGCTGCAGAAGCCTCCTGCTGCCATCTGTCAAAACATAAGTCAAAGAGCAAACACTGAAGCTCAAGACATGCGAGAATCAAAATTTCCATCAAATCTAAGCAAAAAAAGTCACATTTTGCTAAACACTCACAAGTTCCTAAGAGATATTCTTCAACCTATCAAACAAGTTAATAGGATATATTACATCAGCTCTTAGCAAGCTTGCTACTGGGAACATTGTTTACAAATACAGGCTCAGATGTTGGTCACTGCTGTGAACGAGATGCTGAGAATATGAGCTTCTTTCAAAGGCAGGCTTCACATAGGTTTTCTGTGGGCAACACACCAAACACATTCTGTGAACTACATGTTTCTGTGAATAATCAGAGATCCTGCCTTGGTTATAGTGTTTTTCAGCACCAAGAATTACTTTAAATTAGAAGCAAATCTAAGTGAATCTATGCTTATAGATTCTTTGAGCAGACATAACTTTTTCTATCCTATGTCTCAGAACCTGGGGAGACGATGAGGAAAAAAAAGTGAAGTCAAGAACAGCAAGAACTCCTCATCAGTCAGCCTTATTATGTTATTTGGAGTCAGTTGTCAGATTGCTTACCACCCTGCACGGTCAGTTGATAAACACTCAGCTAGGGTCTGAACAGTGGTGTTACAAAGAGGCAATTATTCTCACAATATGAGCAGATAAGATGGTGGGATAACATTTTTTTCTTTGAGATTTCTCAAAGTATATTTAGCTCAGAAGCTATTTTGTTCTCAGCATCTCCAGTAATTGCAAAGAAGAGACCCTTATACAGGGCCACCCCAGGGATTTTGCTTATATTTGTACTTTACAGCTTCATTAAGCAAAAGGCCATTTGGTCTGCTCACACACGTACTGCTCTTTTAGCTTATGAGGAGCAGGAAACCATGTTTGAAGATGCTCTGAAAAGGGACCAAGATGCAAACCAGTTCTTGCCCTGACCTAGCATATTTTAAATATCACAGATTTAGTCTAACCTGATGGTTACAGGGTGTTCCCAAGCACTGAGGAAATGTACCTACTGGTACATTAAGTGAGACTGCAGTCAATACTTCTAAAGTGCCTGTTTATGCTGCAGCAGAGAGCTGATAAACAGCCTTGCTTCTAGTTTCTCTTAATTTAGAATTCATTACGTCTCTCTTTCCATGAAAGATAAACCAATAGCTGCCCTTGACAGCTGTTTTCTTTGGGGTCATCCTCTCTATCCACCCATCTACTCTTTCTTCAGGGGGTTTTGCTCACTGTAATGCTAGCTCTATCAATTTCATTCAATTCTTCCAACACAATCTACAGGGACTGAGGAGGACAGCAAAGCCAAATGCATTTAACCATTTGGGTACCAGGCATCAGTGTGAATTACAATAGTTAACAGAACTCCAGGCAGCAGCAAGAGCTCTGTCACAATAAGGAGTATGAGTAAGTGGGAGGATTATGCCAAAAGGTGAGACACTCAGCAGGATGCCAGCTGGATTGACTCAAGATGCTTTATTTTGCTTCAGCTTGTATTGCAGATGGCTGCAAACTCTGCCAGGGTCTCAGCTGGAGATTCAGTTGTGTTAGCATGCCAGGTATACACACAGGGCACATCCAGCCTTTTTAGAGCTATTATTACTTTCCAGGACCCCGATTTATTCTGACAAAAGGACAGATATGACTGCTTGAAGAGCATCAGAATCCCCTATTAGATCAGTGGTTCATACAGCCCAATGTAATTTCTCCAACAGCAGCCACAGGAGATGCTATTTACAGAATATGAAGCCTGAATGATCCCTTCCTCAGCATATTCTACTAACACAGCCATAGCACAAGGGATGTTGAAGAGAATATACCTGACTACTCCCTTTAGTATCCATTCAGAGACTAGTTATTTGTGAAGGTATCTTTTCCTTTTCAAGCCTGCTCATGTCATTTTAAAAGCTCCTACTGTTGATCTCTGCATGAAGAAAGCCTCTCAGGTGGGAAGCTTACGAAGGAAGGTAAAGATGAGTCTGGAGAACAAAGAGGGCAATGGAAGATGAGCAGCATAAACTATACCATCCTCATGAGTAACTCAGGAGTACAGTAAACAATTTCCCAGTGCCCAAAGTCTAGAAAACCAGCCTGACACTGTACAGAGGGTTCCCAGGGGCTTCACTGAGAGTTTAGCATCTTCACTCCTATGGTGGTACCACACAGCTACAGCGTTCAGACTATAAACACCTCAAAGAGGATGCAGAGACAGGAACATTCATATTGTCCCTGTGAAAAATGCAGTGATGTGCTTGGTAGAATTTTTTACGGTACCGTAAGAACATAGTGACTCCTCCTTTTAGGAAGAGCATGTACTATCCATAGGTTTCTCAAATTATTCATTCCTCCACCACCTCTTCAGTATCACCAAAAATGGGATACCAAAAAAACCCAAATTATGTTTCCATTCACAGCTGAGTTTATTTCTGCTCTTACACTGCAATCAGCATTTGCTCACTGAAGCTGTAAGACCTTCTATCTGAAAAACCCATGGTTAACAAGAGGTAATCTGTGATAAATTAGTGCAGAATGGCAAGAAAAATATTGACAAACCTTAGATGGCTAAAGTCCCAAAACGCTGATAGCAGCAATAGAATTTAATTAGGTTTTTAAAGTAATCAGAAAACAGAGTAAGCATCAAAAGACTTCCAACTACACCAGGTCTTGAGAGGGGTGTGTTAGGTCTTATAATTTGTCATTGTTCAAGCTGAAGAGACTTCAATAAAACCACTACAGGCTTTTAAAATTATTTCATACGGTGCATCCCAGAACTCCCTCCTGCCATTCCTGGAACAGTTTATTCCCACATTTACTGTGTCAGGTTGATTTAGACTGTCTGATACTACCTCTGTTCCCAGCTCAGGTATTTCAAAGTTTACAGGCACCCGGTGAACTCCAGAAATCCAGTCCATGACTTGCACCAACAGTCCAAAGAGCAGTCTTCAATCTCAAGGGTTTATGGATAACGACAACTGGGGAGCAGCCTCTGAACTAATCCTGGTAAAGTCTACAGCAGCACTCAGTTCTGGCCCTGGGTTCACCCTGTTCTACAAAGGGCAGAAAATCAATGTGTCTGGCTTAGGCCTGATAAGTCATAAATTGTTTGTGGCCTGATCAGATGTTAGTGGGGAACAGGAAACAATCCTTTGTAGCCTACCACTGTCCGTATATCAGTAGATCCACCTCTTATGTTACCAAACATTAGAGTTTTAGTCAGAAAGTATCTGTTCCACTCCATAGCACCCCAAAAAAAGTGAGAGAAATGCCACCAAATATCAGAATTGGGAATGATATGTCAAGCACATCTCTGCAGACCAAAAACCCACTGTCAGAAAGTGATGCATTGGGAAAATGAACTATTAACTGAGACAAACCTGTCCACTTCTTCAATGAAAAGCAAGCAGTTGCCATTCCTATAGTAGATGGGAAAGACATCTGCTTTTGTACAGCACTGGAAGGAGACCGTGTTCCCTGGCAGCCAAGCCTTTCCCTTTCCTCAGCTGTAATAAAAAGCCACCTCTCCCTCTCTCCTTACCAATGTCTCATTAAAGGTTCAAATGATCCCCAAGCAGAGGAATGTAATTAGGATCTAGCTTCTGGGAATTGCTATCAGTTTGCTCACACTGGCTGTTAAATGGCTGAACATCTCCATCCGCCTGCCAGGCCATGATAAAGTTTCCAGCATCTTTTGCCACCATGCAGCATGGTGGCTCCCAGAGCTCAGGAGAAATCCTGTCTGTGAGCCCTCAGCACAGCCCAGCTTCTAGTCTTCTCCTGATGATACAGGCTGCCAGACAGCATTGTTAATTAGAAAAGCAGTCCTGACACAAGAAAGTCCAGATTAACCCGTTGAGTCACTCTGTCCCATTTCCCCACAAAGGAACAATCTTGTTCAGAACCTCTTCTCACCAGAATTCCAAATGCAGTCATTCATGTGAAAGGAAGAGAAAGGAAAACAGTGGGCTCATGTTACTGCAGCATATTAGACCTCAATAAAACCCTGCACTGCATATGGCAAGCCACCACAGTACCATCAGGAAAGAGTCAGCTTTTAAAGGAAAGAAGAGGTAAACAATAGCAGGAGATCCAGGAGAATCCTTCCGTCCTTGATCATCCAGATGGACTGAACCTAGAAAGCAGGAAATCTTTCTTCCCTTCACAGCCAGGCTCTGTGTGACCTCGGTCATGTTCTTTTGCCTTCCAGACCTCTTTTCCCACCCAGAGATCCAGGAATGGCTGTAACAACTCAGATATTCAGCCAAAGATCCCAATGTGGCTGCAGAAATACCAAATAACAAGCGCCCAAATAATTATAAAAAAAATCTGTTTCTAAAAGCTCCTGTGTTTGTCTTGAGATCCAAACAGTCTACAGTGGCTGCCTTTTGGCCTATTAATCTGCTTTTTCTTCCCATTGAAAAAACAAGTCTTCAACTATGCCTAACACAGCACCATCATCAGTAGCTAGGTACCCTGTCATCCTCCAGCTGTGACATTTTGCTCTCATGTCATGGATTTCATCCTCAGAATTTCCTGTCTTCAAGGCCTTCTGTCAGCTTTATTCCTCGTGTTACTCCCCTAGCCTCTCCTGCTCTCTATATTATTATACAATCAACTGCAAGCACCACAGTATGCTGATGCATAAAGGTTTTTTTGATTTTTTAAAAGGGTGATCTGACTTTTCCTGAAATGCCATAACTAGAAATAGCTAGAAACAATGACTGCCCTTAGGTTCAAAATACAATTCTGTAAAATATTCAATACTAGCTTTACTATATAGATCAGAACCTTGGCGTTTGTATCACACCTTAATCTGAAGTGAGACAAAAAACTCAGGGCAGAAAACGGACCCAGTTCATGCCTTCCCCTTGAAATGCCCACAATTAGGACTTTGCTTTATGCTAGTACCCTTCATTTTCTTATTGTAGGCCATCACACCTATGTCGATCTCATCCATTTCCTCTGAGTACAATTAAGCTTTGCTAAAAACTCCACTGTAAGAAACAAACAAAGAAGTGACACTATCTGTTCCCTCACTTGCCCTCTGCCCAGGCAGACAGAAAACCAGCATGCTCACATCAGCAGCCAAGATGTTCACAGCGCTTTTGAACTATATCTTTAATTTCAGATGCATCCAGGATCAAAGAAATATCAGTTTTCTGTCTGCATTTTATCTCTCAGGCTCAACCAAGAACTCTGGGTTAAGATGAGTAGATCCTTGTTCTCCCTTTTGCAGGTATTCTTCAGGGCATCAAAGTTTCATTTGAACTGTTACCTTAGAGTCAAGAAATATATTGCTTATGGATCTCCAGGGAAAATGACACAAGTGAAAGTTATTAAGTGCACAGCCTCAATATTTGTCCATCCCTTCCCAGAGAGACACAAGACAAGGCTACTTGCTGCCTGGACAATAACTGGTCAATCATTTTAAAGCCTAAGGGGGAGCAAAAGCACTAACTGCAGTATTAAAGCAAAGCATCGTTAACAGCACTGTGTATTCATGTGAGCAACATAATGAAAAGGGAATATTTATAGCCAATATCAGTTTATGCAGTGAGCACATCTGCCCCTGCCTCAAAGCCCAGTCCTGAGGTTTATTACACCTTAAAAATGGTCAGACCTAGACTTAAAAAAACCTGAGGACTTGTATCAGACAGCAGCTAAGCAAAGCATGTCAGTATCACATCCTAAACTGCCAGATCCAACTGTTCCACTGGCTGTACGAGATGATGCAGTGGGGATTTCTGCCCATTCCAGGCAGACAATAATATCTTATAGTATTTTTTTTTCTTTAAGTATAGCAGCTTTAAACACATACCCTACCCCTTCCCATGCTCCCCCAAAAACAAAAGTCCACTCATAACCCCCTACATAATTAACATGCTACCTGCCAAACTCTCAGCTCAGCAGCAGCATGACCTCACTCAGGGGAATTCTGCTAAGACACAGTTAGAAAGTGAGTTACCAGCATCACCGTGCAACAGTGTTCCCAGGTTCAAGGGGCTGCACAGGCTGGCCAGCATCAGAAATGCCAGCTGATGTGGAGAGATTTCCTGAGTTTTGTCAGAGGTAGAGGCACAGTGATGACAAACCTGAAACTAAAAAAAAAACCCAGAGCTTTGAAAGAAAACGGATGGGGAGATGGGTGGAAGCTTTATGTATTTGGGCGTATCACCCCCGAGTTGGTAGCTGGCAAGCTGTCAGCAAAATACAGCAGCACACAGTAGATTATTTCCAACCAGCTTATTTTTGCAGCCAGAAGAGGCCAGGCTTGACAATTAACAGCATTCGTGTTCAGAACAGATACCAGCAAATTAACTCTGATTTTTCCCCCCCCCTCCTCCCCATGCAGTGCATCTGAAGGTCTGTGGATACAAGCAGAGAATAAAGTGGATGCTGCAGGGAAAAAACACACAAGGTCTCATTTATAATGCAGTCAGAAGAACTGTAGGATACGGAGGATAAAATATTATTGCAAGCTAACAACAGCAGGGAAATGGCATGAGCCATAGCAGTGCTGCTGATAACTTCTAAATAAATGCCTTATTATCAGAACAGGGAAGTCAGCTTTTTTTATTAGTGGATTTTTGGGTAGTCAACCTTTCATTTGCTGTTTAAATTCCTTTTTTCTTTTTTAGACTCCTTTTCCATATTACTGCACAGCCAGATTAAGTCAGAGTTCTTCCAGCTGACCTGTAGCTATGCATTTAGTCTCATAGAAAAACCCCTCCTTTAACTTGGGGGTGGGATGAAGGCAGCCAGTACAGGGGAACAGGACAGAGGAATTTGTTCTCCACCACTGGGGCTCACAGAAGAGTTTCACAGGCTTTAAAGCCAGACATAACCACAGCTGCGTAACATGACAACTGCAGGCTTTGTTTCACTGAGCTCAGCCTGAGAAGCTCACATTAATTAGTTCAACAGTACAGCTTCCCAGCTCAGTCTACCTGTCTCAAACACCCCACCATCCAGACACCCAAGTGTTTAAGGCCTCCAGATGGATGGTGCTAGAAACACTGCACACCAACACCCATCAGAGGGAGGCAAGCCTTAAACCAGAAAGAAAATAAGTGAGATTTTGGTCCAGAGAACCTTTCAACGGAGGTTGGCAAACAAGGCACTGTTCTCTGACTTAACTTACAGCCAATAGACTTCCAGACTTTCATCTCCCCAGCAAGGACTTGAGAACACTGCCAATAAAGTCTCTTTGCAGCAGGCTGCAAGCTTAGGTAAACTGTAGCTCCTTATTACCACCAACATCCATTCCTGGCACGTAGTGCTTCTCAGTGCTGCCTTTGGGGAAAAAAAATTATGCACGATGAATCTTCTTGTGACCTTTAGTGTAAACTTCCCACAGCACGAAGAATGCCTGAGCGCTCTTGGCCAACGCAGGCACGCTCAGCCAGCACGGGAAGGAGCTCTAGACACTGCCCTTTAGGCTGGTGTCGTTTATCAAGATAGGAGGCTGTCAGGCTCCTGCCTGACATGCACTGGCCCTGGGAAGGGAAGCAGTGGCAGTTTACCTGAATAAAATAATAGCATACAGCTGTGTAGAAGGAAAAAAAATCTACACAGCAAAATTATCCTAATGAAAAATTGGAGATACTTGCTGAAGAGAGGCACTCTGAAGTCCAGAGACACCATTATCCTAACCCAGGGGAAGCACACAGCCTTGGGAGCAGTTTGGGTGGGGTAAAGAGCAAGAGCATAGAGAGAATGCCTAAGCCTATGTTTAATGCATTAAGAAATTTCAACCCATTAACACCTCATATCCCCATTTCATTCGTGTTCTGCCTCTCCCAAAGAGCCCAAATTCCACGAACTGTAAGAAAGGGGGGGGGGGGAAAATCACTAAAAGACACACCTAGGTAAAAATGTCTTCTTGTTATATTTGTACAGAAAACCAACGACTACTTTTCATACTTACTCAGGGAGTGAAAGCAATAATCCCTCCCACAAACTGTATCACCCGGAGCATCTCAGACTGCCATCTCACAAAAGCTGCAAATTCAGGGAGGATTAATGCTTTTCCTTTTTTAATTTACATTTACAATACTTTCCAACACGAATCCAGAACTCCTTGGCTTATACCTTGTAGTCAAAAGGTTAAATCACTTCCTTTATTAAGACATTTGGGGTGTGAAAAAAAATAAATGGATGCAATAAAAGTAAATCAGCTCTTACTTTGCTGGTTAATGCATGTAACCTTGCCTATTGCCTCATTCAAATCTCATCCTCACAAAACCTTTGGAGATCAGAGAGACAAACTCAAAATAAAAAGGACAGCGAAGAGAGAGCGGAAGAAGAGAGGAAAGGAAGGAAAGACGAGTTTTCAAATGAGATCTGAAAACAGATGGGGAACGACTGAGGCACAGAGATTCATTGTTCTTGCAGAAATAGCTCCGAACAGATTATTAAAAGCAGCCCATCTTATCCTGTCACTCTGATCCACAGGAGTCTTTCCTAGAAAAATCTACCAGCTTTCTCCCCCATTCCCAGCTCACAGCTTTCTGCAATCAATTCCACAAGTAACCACATCCTTTCCCATGAGATAGTCTCTTCCCTTTTGCCCCTGCCTTGTTCTGGACATGGCTGTGAGGGTGCACTCAACCTGCCACATGCACTGTTAGGGTGTAAAGAGGTAGCAAGAAAAAAGTCTCAGGGCCAGGATGCTGACTGGCAATCTAACAAGGTAAGAACTAGCGAAGCTTCTCAGATGTAGTGCTGGAATATAACATGAGCATCAACTTCTTAGCATAATTGAGCACAACAGATTTGACTCCTAAAGCATACTAACACAAGATACACATCTGCTTGTCTGTAAGCATGACAGCCATTTGACTGCTAAATCTTTTCTTGGCTGCATGAAGGTCAAGATGCATACATACTTCACACACACATATTTGTCCATCTTTGCTAAAATCAAACCCAGCTTCTTCTTAACTGGAAACAGGACTTTGATGGCTTTCAAGGAAAAAAAATTAAAAATAATCAGAGGTCCTTGGTTAGGTTTGGGGGAACTCTGCAGATCAGACTTGAAAAATGTAGTAAACAGCAAGACTATGAGAAATAGTTCAGAGAAATACGTTCACCTTGGTTCATGAATTCATTCTCAAGATAGCAGCTTTGCTCAGATTCTTGATCAACTGCTCCATCAACCTGATTCTGTCAACCAGAATCTTGACACTCCTAAAAAAAGAATAAATTACAGTCTAGGCAAGGAATTTTCTCTTGTTATGCCTTCTGACATCCTGGAGTGGAACACAAGCTGTGCTTACAAGTTGCTGAACTTATGACTCCCTGTGCCCTATGCTGTGCTTAGCCACTGGAGCAGTTATACTTGGTGGAACAAGGCCACGTACAAACATCACAATTTATTAATGGAGGATTTTAAAGTGACTTTCACTTGCTATAGGCATAATGCCCAGGCTTACTTCATTTCAGCCTCTCCAATGGAGGCCTACCTTTCTGAAAAGATTTAAAGCCTTTCAGATAAGATTTTCCTTTAACACAAAGAGGCAGAGCAAAGGAGACATTCCCCCCTTTCCTCCTCCAACCACGCTGATTATGATGTATGGCAGGTGGCAAAAAGCAATTTCTATGTGTATCAAGCATGCTTTTGCTTAGGTCCTCACTTGAACAAAGCTGCATTGCCTGCCCACCAGCAATTCATTTGCCAGGTTCCAATTGAAGCAGCAGATTGCCAGTTACCCAGGCATTTCACATGTCTTCCATGGTCACCTATCTCAAAAACAAAGTCCTCTTTGGATGGTCCAGAATATACTGAAGTAGTAACCAGCAACTCTTAACCGCTTCGGGGCATCTTTGCTTGCCCCATCTAAACATTGCCCTTGGTATATGCTCAGTGTTGCTTCATAAACAATTTCAGGAATGCTCCATGGGTTTGAGTTTTAAAGCTCTTAGAAGAATTTTATCTTTTCAACTGGATAGCAAGTTCTACCAAAAGAGGTTTGGCATCATGGAGGGTGCCCTGCAACAGCCCTGACACATAACTGTGTACTACTAACTCAGAAATGGAGGCGTCATTTGTGGAAGACCACTTTGGACTTTGCTCCCTAAAATAAAGGGCTTAAACCTTGTCAAGGTATTTGGCTATTGTCAAGAGCAGCCTGTGGGATCACAAAGGAATTGCCTCAGAGGCAGAAATACCATCCATATTTGTAGCCTCTTTCCAAGCCACTGAGCCCTCCTCCCTTCACTGCATGTGTGACAGAAGGGATAAACAGAGCCACTGACATGTCCAGACTAACCCCTCCGACATCCAAGCCCAGGGTAAGACTCCTTCAAGGACTACAGACACCCAGGAGACATCTCTAGTGACAACACATTAGAAATGAAATTTCATTACCAGATCCTCATTCAACTCAGTTATTTCTAGAGCTGCATTAGTCCAGGCCAGGATCCACTTTGGCAACCAAGCTGTGGAGCCTGATGTCACCAACCACCTGACTGGCAGCCTCATACATAGTGCCAGTGAAGAAAGAGCTGTGATGGTGTGGTGGTTTTGGCCCTAACTAGAGACCAAATACCCACCAAACCGCTTGCTCACTCCCAGAGGAGAAACTGGCAGAGCCACCGTGGGTTGGGATAAGGACAGTTTACTGGCAAATATCAAAGTGAATACAGAACAATAATGGCTCGTTACACGAACACCCAGTGCTGACACAGAGTACCTTATTGAACCGACAATTACAGAGGGCTGCCCCACGGTAAGAACTGACTGACCCGACGTCCCAGCCGCACTCCAACTGTCCTAGAGGCAAACAGCTCCCACCCTTCCCCAAGCAGCTGCTTTTATGGGCAAATGGTGTCAGGTGGTGTGGAAAACAGCTCTGGCTAACTCAGTTCACCTGGGCTGACTCAGCTGACTTGTGTTGGCTGATTGGGGACATCAACCCTGGCCTGGCCAGAACCAGGACAGATGGGTAGTTTCTCTTGCTTGAAAATACATGCTAACATTGGTTGTTCATGGCACCTTTAGCTGCAGGTGCACTCCTGTACCTTGTGAACATCCCTGTCTCATGCCATCCACAGCTTTCACAGCATTACTGCTGTCTGACCCTGATCCAACTTCATCTGGCCTTTTCCCAGAGCATGTAGCACAGTCCCCTAGCTTTCAAAGCATCAGCCTCCACTTGAACAGCATTCCTCACCCAACCTCTTGGCTTAGGATCACCCTATATTCCTCCACTTCTAGACCACTCCCTCATCAAGACCCTTCTCAAGCAGGTAAGAAACAAATAACCCTTCATTTGTGACACCTCCCCAAAGCTTCCCATTTCCAGAGCTATGTCTGTGAGCAAGTGGAAAGGCTTTTGTAAATGTCTACAAAACTGCTGCTGCTGTCAGAGAGAAGAAAGTCTCTGCAGAAAGACCACAAGTTACCTGATGTAGGAGTAGAAGAGATGCAGAAGGCAACTCAAAAGCCCAGTGGCAGTTCTGGGAAGGGAGCCTCAACAACAGGCTAACAGCTCACAGCCATCTCCTTGCCCTGTGACATCCACGGGCCATCCCAGCAGAGCTACGCACTATAATCGCATCTCATTACCATACAAGGAGGTCCTCTGAGGCATCAGCTTTTTCATCAAGACTATCCTTAACACATAACAGGCAGAAAGAATAACATCTCCATTCAAAACAGCAAGTATTTGCCACACTTGGCTACAGAAAGTCAGACCCTCTATTACACAGGGGAAAAGACCAAAAATAAACCCTACTTATCAGTACTTATCAGGCTATTAACTCTTCCACTGATGTCTCAGCAATCTCTGCTTATGCTCCAATTCTGCAGGGTCTGTGGATTCACCAGAAGACCAAAATCAGCTGCTCTCCATGGGGTTATCCAGACCCTGACTTTGTGCCCTGCAAGGGCTGAGACAACATTCATGTCATGACTGATGTGGGAAAGGAAAGAAGAGGTGGAAGAATGGAATAAGACCAAGAACAGAAGAGCTAGAAGTCACTGCAGTCTTCTATTAATCACACTGAAAGGCAGCACGCTTCTTCCCCAAAAGAAGAAGTTGTTGCTTTCAAATGCTTTTGTCACAACTAAAACTTCAGTACAAGTATCTGAACATAAAATTTTAGGCCTCTTGCTACAGATAAGAGAAAAAAGGTACACTAAGCCTGAATACATCAATAAAGAGGAGATTTGGATTAATTTTGAGTGCTTTCTTTTTTTGGGAAGGACATTTCCTCAGTGAATATGATAGGCCTCATATGAATGATCCCTCCACCCAAACACTGCTTGAACCAATATGTTTTCACAACCAACAGCTTGATAAATTTACCTAGGGATTTGAGGTTTTCAGGTTAAGTGCAGTCCTTAAGAACAAAATTTTCCTTCCCATGAGAAATTAGTTCTTCTGGAAATGATTGATTCCTTACTAAAGCCTTTCAATGCTGCTAATGCCAGCAACGGATTATATCCCACCTCATGAAAAGTCATAAAAATACCTGGAAAAAAATCACCTTCAAGTTGTGCCTGTCTGCCAGAAATCCTGCTATCTGGCACCACTCAGCTGAGATCATCTTTTTCCTCAAGGGTTACTCTGGTTTGTATGGCTGCACAGGTACAGAACATTTGCATATGGATACAGAGCAGGTTTTTCCCCTGGCTTTTTTGATCTTGTTTTATTATTGATCCTGGTAAGTCAGAAAAAAGAAGTCTCACATTGCTCCAGATACAGCAAGCTATGCAAAAATCCTACAAGGTTTATAAAATTCCTTGGCTTTTTTTGTGTGCTCCCCAACCCAGTAAGACTCCCTTTCCTTAATGATTCTTACTTCTCACATCTTCACATGCCACCAGACTCACTCCTGTTTCACAGGGCTGCCTTTGCCTCCTCTTCCTGACCACTGACTCTCTGCTCTCACATACCCTCCCACTGCCTGTCAACCAAGTCAAAACAGCAACAATTCTTCTGCCACGAGCACGCAAAATTCTGAAGAAATTCTTCAAAGTCATGGGCTAAGTCAGAACTTGAAGTAACACACACCTACTAGGACTGACACAGTCCTTCACACACTTTCACCTGAGCCAGGCAATTGCCGCTCCAGTTGCTGTCTGAGGACCCTTCATAACAGACAGGTAAACTCTCTGCAGCTCTGTTTTCACCTGAAAGATCCAGTTTTGTACCCTTTTTTTTTTCCCCACCAGCATAACATCTTCAATGCCTCCGTAAGTTCTTGAAATGCAGAAGCAAGGATGCAAGGTAGCCATTGCTTTGGTATCATTTTACTTAGTCTTGGCAAACAACCATCTGTCTTGCAACAAAACAAGCAAAGGAATGCCTGTATCTCATGGTGGCCAAACAAAAAAGCCACCACAGTTGAAAAAAAGAAAATCATTAAAGCAATCTTCAGCTTTGCTGTGGGCAAAGCCTTTCATACAGCTTGTAGACACCAGTATCCCAGGGATCTTATTTTATGTCATTAACTACTCCAAACACATGCATGGACAACACATGTTGAACAAAATAGTCCATATGGCATCCCTTATACCCAAATGGAGAGAGGGCTTTGCAGACACGTGCTCCAAGGAGGTAAACTGGATGCTGGGCAGGTCCATTGCTGACCTCTGATGGTCACAGCCAGACTTACATGGCCGAGGACAGCCTCTAGGACAAGGTGGAAGGATCCTCCACCCCTTTGCCACCCCTGCAGATTAAAAACAAGCAGGTCCTGAGCTGTTGATCTCATTTCATTAATGTCTCCTTTTGCCTAGTCATGAGCGATAACTTTGGGGTGAACTTGTGAAAAAAACCCTCTGCTTTAATCCAACTGTCTCTTTCAAGAGACCAGTTTGAACAAAGTCTTGGATCACAGGGGCAGAAAGAAGTTGCAAGTCAGTGACACAACCATCCTTGAAAATGGAATTGAGGGTCCCATGCTGTCCTTAGACTTCAGCTGACCACAGCGAATATGCTCACAACACCCCAGTGCCCAGTTACAGCACATGGAAGGGGACCTTACTGTCTGGTCTGTCTGCTCAGTTACATCAAGTTCAACAGAAACTGTACTGAAGCTACTGAAACCTCCTGTCCCAACAACATCAGCTGGTTCAGGAACTCCAGTCCAGATACAAACACTCAAACTAGGATCCACCATGACCAGTAATTAGACATGGCCATAATCAATGTTTCCTCACTGCAGAGCAACACACCAAAAGTCTTTACACAGGAAATATGTTGCAGGGGGTGGGCACTGGAGGAAGGGTGAGGCACTTCAGACCAACTGCTCCTTCCCCACCCTGTCCCCCCTTCCCCAAAAGTCACAGGAGCTAAAATAACATTTCTTTCAGCAAATGTCAGAAGAAGGAACTTTCATGACTCATCAGCTGTTGTTTTAGCCTGCAAGGGACTATAAATTACACTAATTAGAACATGGTATTTTTCTTGCAGTTATACAAAACACTGTCTCTTCCTGTGACATCTAAGAGCAGAGTCATCAAGCAGGAGCATGCTCCATACATGTTTTAACTAGAATCCACAATTCACTTGCATGAAAATCCTCCGAGCAGCAAATTGGTGAGAGCTGGCAGAGCGCATCAAGAAAGCTGTGCTGAATTATGAGAGGAGGGAGAGTGAATTAGTGGCCAATCAAACCTGTCCAACCAGAAGGAGAGCCATTCCTTACTGTCAGGGACTACAGCACCAGCATCACTTTCACTCTGTGCAGAAAGAAGGTAATTTATGGGGTCTTCAGTCACTCACACCATCAAGTCCATGTGGATAAGAAGTTTAACGTTTGTGACTGTTTTCTGGGAGCAGTGTTATTTGGGTTTAGCCACATGCACAGTCTTAGACAAGCCAAACTGAAAAGCCTGGCTATAAGCTGTCACTTCAGTTTTCAAGCCTGAATTATCCCAGCAAAGTAAAAGCAGAGATTTATTCAGAGCCCAACATCCTAAATCTGGCAATTACAACAGGCTCCTGCAGAGCCATTGCCCTCACTCACCTTCCAGCAAGACTCCTTCAGGGACGGACAAAGAGGGGCTTTTCTGCTGTGCTCCTGCAGCGGTGCATTATGGAGCCTATACATCCCCCAAGGTAGGGAAGCATGCGATCACTGTGTGCCACACTGATGAGGAGGGAGCTGCTTCTTGTGCTGCCATATCCATCACAACAGTGTTTGTGGGCTTTGGCTGATTTCCCCTTTCCAAGAAGGGAGAGAGTTGCCTCACCTATGATGGCTGACAGGACTCAGTTGCCCACTGATGCTACAGCTGAGCCCAGGGCTACAGAGCAGGCTGGAGGTGGATTTGAAACAAGAAGTGACACCACTAGCTTAGGCCAACAACTTACCAGCTAGATCTAGTCACACTTCTTTCCCCCCTCAGAAACACTTATTTCCCCCACCCCAAAAGCTGTGCTTTTCTCCAAGAGAGACAATGTCCTTTCTCAAAATGAGACTCTGGTGTTTCACAACATTCTAAAGAGCTTATTAAGTTCAACACTAGTTATTTTATTGATTTTTATTAAAATCTCTTGTGCCACACTGTAGAAGTGATAGAATTTTGTATTCCCACTGGGTTTCTCAACAATGTGACAACATTTTGGGGAAAAACAAAAACAAGAAGAAAACCAAAAACCACCCAGAAAACTCAATTTTTAAAAAACTTTTTAAAATAAAGGAATACCATCTTGGTTGCAAAGCCACCACACAACCCAGAGCCTGAAGGCAGGACTCTGTCCATCCAGATCCTCCCGAAACAGACTCTATGGCAGGGGATGGGGGGAGCAGTGAGGGGCTGAGCCCTCCGATTAATGCCGCACTAAGAAATAAGAGCTTTCGGCACCAGCAGCCCCGAAGGAGCGCTTCCCCAGCTGTTTGGGGCAGGGGCCCGCAGGGGTCCCCCTTACTGCTCCGCCGAGCCAAGCACAGCTGGAGAGCGAGCGCTTCGGGGCAGCTGTTACAATAGCCTCCCCCTCCCACCCCGGGTGGGGGGCACAGAGATGGACCCAGCTGCCTGCAGATGCCTCCCCTGGGGCAGGCCCCACAAGCGCTGGCTCCCTGCCCCACCGCCCGCAGGGATGCGCCGAGCTCCTCACCTGCACCACCTCCTCCTCCTCCTCCCCCGGGGAGGAACAGCCACATTCCCTTCACCCTTTCCGCTGAAGTTAGCGACTTGAGGAGCGCAGCAGTATCTGGCGGACATCTGGCCACTTGGATTTCCAGACAATGACTCATACACACATCCTGGGACAGCAGAACCTGCAGCACTGAGAAGGGATATTACCAAAGGTCCCACTTTCTCTGGATTGTGCAAGTTTTAATTGGTACCTGAGCGTCTTTTAGAGCAGGCAAGCAGGGGGCTAGTTTAGGTATTGTATTCACCCCCCAAAAAGCAGCCCCTCTGGCAAGGCAGCAGCGCACCAGCAAGGGGAACCAGAAGGGTCCACAGGGGGATGTGAATCCGCAGCTCCACAGTCCAGGGCATTACCAAGGGAGCAACAACATAAGCGAGAAAATAAATTCCTTAAACAGCCAGAAGGATCCAGAAAGTTTGTTTCCGCTGTTTGTCCAAGTACAACACAAGCAAATCTGAGCAAGAGAAGTGACCAGCACCCTGACCCAGGTTAGCAGAGAGCAGGTTCTTGCCCTTCACACACTTTACTAACACAACGCAGCTGTCCACAAACTATCAAAGTTTGGAAGTGCCCTAATGTACACTAACACTTCTCAGCCAGAGGATTGCAAGAGGCAAATAGGACACTGCTAGGTGCTGGAAATATCATTCCTTAAAGTACAGAAACTGTTGCTATTCCACTGCCAGCCAAGATCTACATCATCTTTTTGAAGCACGTACAAAATTAAATAGGCCCAGCGTTTTCTCACTAGGGTTTTTTAACTCTTAATTTGACAGCAAACAATCAAAAAAGAGAGGGAAAATGTTTAGCTTCTGGTAAGGTGCCACCAATCCAAAGAAATCGATATGTTGCTTTGGAAGGTCTCTATGCACCATCCACACCATCACAGGACAGAGTACCTGAAGGCACAGCCAGGTAAAACTCATGGCATATTTGTCCTATCTACAGAGCTGCTGCTCCTCAGACTTAGAGATTTTCAGCATTCGCCTCTCTGCTCCCACAGGCCTTGCCCCAAAAGCACACACACCCCCTTAGTACCCCTTAATCCCACCCTGCTCGGGCGAAGAAGCACAGGTCTCCTTTGCACGAGGCTTGCTCAGTAAAGCAGACAGCATATGGCATCCCACAATCAGCCTTATGATCTCATCTCGTCTGACTGCTATTTTTACAGCTTGTTATTAATAAGCACAAACTAGGAATTTGAGGTGCTGTCATGTTGGATATTCACATGTTTACATCCCAGATGGTGCTTTATCAGGATTACAGATTGCCAGGCAGAGAAACACACTGAGGGGAGTCACACAGAGCTACACACCTTATTCCCCACTACGAGTAGAATATAGGTGAGACACAAGAACAGGTTTGTCCTTAAGTGAAAGAGTAGCAAAACCATAACACCAGTCCTACCTTGGTGAACAGAGGAGGGCTGAACCACAATTTGCAGCTCCCACCAGACTCAACAAATCAAAAAAGCCTCTCCTAGCTGCCTGGGTGAGTATATGTACTTTCTAAGCAGGGATGTCAGCTCAACAGCTGAGCTCCATAACTTTCATTATTTCCACTTTTACCTTCCTACCCTCTTGGCAGAAGGGAGATAAATTTAGACACCTGTAAGTAGGCTCACCTGTCACTTTGTTCTCATCCTCACCAGCTCTACCCAAAGTCCCCTCTATCTTCAGGCCCTCTCCATCAGTAAACCCCAAAGGGCTCAGGTTGTAATTAGTGCAAGCTTCTAGCTACAGCGGGGATGGGAGAGAGGTCTGCTCTTGAGACCCCAGAGCAGGTCTGACCCACTGTCACAGACTGGAAGGGCACATGATATAAAGAATGTGAAGACATCTGGGGCATGTAACACAGATGCCCAACAGTGGCATGAACCAGGCTGTTGTCTAGAAGGGTTCAGTCTAAGAGAGCATCAAGGTCAGATCATTAGATGAGTTCAAAGTCCACATTTTGTCCATCAAGTTCTTTCAGCCTGGATGGACACCAAAGTCCCTGGGGGCACTGCCGCCCTACCTTGACTGTTTTTCCCATTACACCTCTTCCTGCAGAGACTGCCCCAGGAGAGGCTGCAAGAAATTCACTTTGGCCAGGGAACAAAACCAGTCACCTTGCTGACCTCAGGACCCATTGTCGTTACACAGGTCAGCCCTATTTGCATCATCTGCTCAAGTATTTTGACCTACAGATATGGAGAACAGAACCTCTTTGAAGTTAGCAATATGCAGTGGAAGAAGGGAAAAAATGCCCTCCGACACAGGAGGCAGCACACACGTGATGGTGGCAACAGCTTCTGGCAGCCTGACAGGCATGGAGAGTGAATGCACACCACCAAGACTCTGCAGGGGTTTCCACACAGAGAAGCAAACCCCTGCGGTCACTCAGCCTGCAGACCAGTCCACGGCTGCAGAAATGTCTGCTCCTACTTCGTATGACCTTGGCAGAGATACAGAGCTGGGGAAAGAGTCATGAGGAAGGAGGCGAAACACTGCTCACAGATGACAGCCAGAAGTAGAGTGTCCTAGAGATGGGAATGCGTCCTTCTGGCCTAACTGCAAAAGGATGGAGAAAGAGAAAGGCGGAAGTGGGTCAAGGGAGGCAAAAGTATAAGAACAAGGCAACAGGAGGAGGAGCAGAAAGAAGGTTTTAAGGTTACATGTAAAGAAGATCAAGGCCGGCTGAGAAAGGTGGTGGGAATCGGCTGTTCCAAGCAGCCCAAAAATACTGTCCAGCTGTGCGCAGCCACAGGGCCAGAGGCCAAGGCTGGGTGCCTGGCTGCGGGGGGAGATGCAGCTGGAAGGGAGAGGAGAGGCAGCAAGAGCTGCTGACGCCTACGAGTGCCTTACAGAACACAGACAAACAGCCCAGGCTCAGGCTGCTCACTGGGCTCAGCCCCACACACCAATGCCCTGGGTTGTTCCTGCGAAGCCAAGCACCCGAGTGTGATGGAGATGGGTGAATCCCCAGCTCCTGGAAGGCAAACGTGCAGGCCAGCAGCCCAGAGCACATGTGTGTGTTGAAACCCCGAGTGCTCCCACGTGGGCGGTTAACAGAGCCGTCCCTCCCTCCACCGCCTGCCCTGGAAGCGGTGATGGAGTCTGGAAGGGCCTCTTGTCTTTAACGCCTCTTGCTGACCTTTACACGGGGCTGTGTGCACTGCTGATATATTTTACCCCACCAGGGACACCGCTGTAGCAACTCACTAGAAACTGGCAGCTCTCTGCTGCGTGCGAGATACCCTGCAATTTGCTCTGACAGGAAGGCAGGTTTGAGAGGGTTTTTAATCAAAAAGGGCAGTGCGTTTTTTGAACAGGTTCAGGGTTGCTTCTTCAGCACATTTGGCTGATCCTCCCCAACTCCTACCAACTTCCAGAGGAGTGAGGGGACTCCAACGCCTTGCAGGACAGGGCTGAGCTGCTCAGCACCAGCTTTGGAGGATTTATGAACCCCACCTCTTTCTGCCCATCAGTTGATTGCTTCTGTATCCTCTTCAGCCAAATCCCAGGCCTGAGAACTGAATCCACCTGAAGTGGGAGTTTCATCCCCAGTCCATCCTCTCCCTGTCTTCTCCAAACCGTGGCGAAGTTCAGCCTGGTTTCTCGGGGCAGCAGTGTGTTGTCCATGGGAAAGGAGGGGAAGATTTGGACGTGAGGAAACCACATCACACTCACAGCCAGCTGGTAAACCACCAGAGAAGCTAAAGAGGGAGCAGAAGGCAAGGACCTATCTGCCTGAAGCTTTGGGATGAGTTTTGGCTACGGAGGACAGCGGGTGGGGAGTTGGCAGGTGGGAAGGATCAGTGCGGAGAGCAACAGGAATGATGAAAGGCTTGCCAAAAACAGGTCCAAAAAATAACCCAATTCCAGCTACCTGGCTATGAAGGAAGCAGCAAACCTCAGAGGTCCCACAGCACCTTCCTCCCATCCATCTCCAGCACCTGCCCCACCACCCAGGGCCCTGCCAGAGAGCTGCTGGCTGCCTGCAGCTGGCTGCCTCCCCAGGAGGCCATCTCCTCCTCTCAACAGCCGGGAAACACACCAAGGAGGAAGCCTGGTTTTGAAAACAGAAAGCAGCGCCTTAATGCGCCATTGTTCAGTGGGTAATTGCTTCCTTTCTTTCCCTGGCTCCTGGTAAAGCCAGGGGCAGTTCCTTCAAGCTGGAGGCGGCCTCCTCCAGGCTTCTACTTAAGTCCTTAAGAGAGACCCTTCCAAAGAAATAATTGCTGCCTTTCTACTTCACAGTCTTAACAAATATCTTTCGACCTCGTTTCAACACTTAGTGGGTTTTATTTAGGTGATGAAGGGATTGCCTTTTTTTATTTTAGCTCCTGGTAATGTCTTTTCTCCTGAAAATGCCTTTTCTCTTCTCTCCCTTTCTGATCCTTTTTACCTCTTTCAGTCCCAAAGCAGATGGGTACATTTGTAAGGTCAATTCAGAGCTATTCTTAGGATTCGATGTTGTGCAAATTTAAAATTACTTCCAGCAGTAATGTTTAACTCTGAAAAATACGGTGCTTTGGATCAAATGAAATAAGACTTTTAAGTGAGAAATATGAGTTTATCACTCTGCTTGATGCAGGCTAAAATTTAAATCCTCGCTCTCTAAGGACTAAATTGTCCATCAAATTCTTTACTAAAGCCTATAAACAACTCAGGAGGCGATGAGGTCTCATCAGCTCAACACAGCCAGCGCATGATGATGGGGAAACTTCAGAGAAAAATGGGTTTAATAAAGTAAATAGGGTTTCAATGGATGGTCTCACTATAGCAGCACCAACACAACCTTCTTTTTCATGCCTGAATAAACTGCATGTCTGTGTTCAGGGAGGACTATGAAAGTGAAGATCAAGGAACATGTGGCCTTTATCTACCTAGGAGGAGAAACCACAGGCTGTGAGGTGGGACTGGAGCCCAGCCACCAAAGCGAACCAGAGGGGAGCTGGAGCCTTCTGTACTCCCAAGAAACCCGCACATTAGTGCACTGTATCTTTAGTCTCCTACAGCATATGTTCAATGTCTAGATTTTTTTCTGTGTTTCTTCTTCAGTCCCCAGGAGGCTGTGACTTTCTTCTTGCTGCAAACCACAGGATGATACTGTTTGTTATAGCACCTGCTTGCCTGGTGGGCTGTGAATGGCTGGGGTGCTCTGAAGAGAAAGGATGGATGAGTGACAGTTCCTTCCTGGTGAGAGACAAGAGTAAGGAGAGATCCATGGTGGACTAAACCAAGAAGAAATTACAACACTGACATACTGTACCATTTTGCTGAGTAGGGAGATATGCTTTTACCTGACATCTAAGTGCATAATCTGGATGGCTCCTTCACCAGAGGAAAGAAGATGGAAATTAAATTATCAGAAGAATGATAAAAGAGTGACCGGTCTGTCAGTCTCCAGCATGGCTTGTTTTTAGGACTACCTTGGCACAGCACAGATAAGTACAGGCATAGTGACACCTCCCATTACAGTTTTTTGGGAGAGCCTGTATGACACAGAAGTGAGAAAATGCTGAAGACACATATTACACAGTATACTTAAGTATATATATACTTATACATATACAGTATAAGTAACCTAAAATCATAGATGCACTGAAGACTGAAAGGGGGAAATACCTGTTTGAGAGCTGACCCTTAACAACCATAGCAGTCTACCAGACTATCCGTCTGTCCCAATTTTCTCCCAAAGCATTCCTGAAACCTGTGTGCTACACGCGGTCAATGGTGTAACTATTGAACAAATTCACCAGGAGCTTTGGAGCCTGTGTGTTGCCTAAAGCCTGTGTGAAAAGCAGGAAAAAATCATGAGGATTCCCTACAGAGTTCAAGAAATCATCTGAACCCTTTCCAGCCAACACACAAGTTCAGTGTCGAGCAAATATTTCCCAACACCTCGATCTGTCGCTTTGGTTTTGCCTCCTTATCGGCTGTGCATTGGCCATGTTGCATTCCTTCTGCTCTCCAAAAGGCCAGGAATAAATCACATAGGAATGATTTGAATGCCTGAGACTTAAGCTCTTGCTTAAAATTAAGCATGTGGTTAAGTGATTTGCTGGTGATTTTAAGCTCTGGAGCATTTCCTTGAATTGGGCCCAGTGGAATAGTCAGGTCTTTAGAAAAACTAAAACAAAAAAAAATTAATAAAAAATTAACAATTCTTAAAAATGGCATTATTTCAGAAGTTCAGAAAAGTTTTAGGAGATTTTTATGCTTCAGGTATAATTTTGCAGGGAGGGTGGTCTTATTTATAAAGTGAACTCATCTTTGTTACATATATGGACACTGTATACCTGTGAATTGCACCGGCTCTTTCTCTCCTCCTGCTCCTGTACACGGCCATAGATAAGCGTTCCTCTGAGCGAAAGAATTGGAAGAACAAAAGGTTCTTTGTGAACAACACATTTATTCCCTTTTGAAAAATAAATATTTATTAAAAAACATGAAAATTTAGCCAAGGGGCTGGGGGGAAGGGCTGTAAAGAAAGGGCTTGTTTTCCTGCTCTAACACCTTCTCAGATGAACATTAGTGCTAAACAAAGACACAGCAGAAGACACTTTTAATTAAATTGATTTATGGGGGAATTCAGTGGATTTCTGCCAGTTTACACCAGCAGAGAATTTCACCCTAGGTGATTCTGTGTGTGGGAGATATTTGTACCTCTTAGTTGGGGGCTTCAGGGGGGTATATGAATTTTAGATAGTCAATCTCTATTTGTGCTTATCGTACAGCAAAACTTTAAGGTACCTTTACAGGTGGCGTAGTGATTGTTCTTATTTGAGATTATTTTATCTTTAAATTACAACAACATGAAAAAAGCCCCCAAAAATGTATATCTTTAGTTAAAATGAGTGTTCTGTGGGGCTGAGGGTGAGGAAGGGTACCACCAGCCTGAAAACATTTTTTTATTGAGAGCAATGTTGAGGAGAGGCTGGTCTGGAATCACAGAATTGTAGGGGTTGGAAGGGACCCCAAGAGACCATCAACTCCAACCCCCCTGCAAAAGCAGGTTCAAGGAGAAGCACATGAAAGCTTTGCATGGGAATACCTCCACACGCCTGTTCTTAGGAAGCAGACTTTGGATGTTTTCCTCTGGCTGAGCATCTCTTCACATCTGGCAGCCTTGCTGACCCAGCCCTCTCCCCAGGACCCTCCTGCTTTTTCAAAAGAATAAGGACATATAATCCTCAGAAACACCCCCCACTCCTCCCTGCATCAAGCCACTGTAGGAACCTCTGCCAAGAGCCTGTCTCTCTGGTACCGCAGCTGGCTAACAACAGACCATGGGTGAGACCAGATGTCCTCTCATCTTTATCTGTACATCTGCAGGCTGCAAGTCCTGGAAGCTTCTCTTCTTTATGCCACTGTGAGACAATATTCATCTCAAACCAGGCCCATAGGTTGAGAAAAATGACATGAAAATGCAACCTGCCAGCACTGACTGACTGCACTGACTGGCTAAGACAAAGGAGAAATCAGAAGAGTGATTGCAGAAGATCGCACCAGGTAGGCCAAAAGCCAGCTGAGGTCTTGAGGAGTGGGTATTTTCAGCATTTGCCTTTATTCCTGCTGGTAGTCTTGCCTAGCTTCTTCAGGAGGACATGAAATAAGTTTCTGCTGCTCTCCATCCTGTGGCAATCACCTGAGAGCACAACACAGGTTTTAGGTAGGTACTTTGGTGTGTTCCACTTTCCAGATCCTCTCGTGTATAGGGTGCAGTTCATAACTTGTGCCAGTTGATGTAGAACGGTTTTTAAATGGCCATGTAAAAGATCTAGGCTAAGGATAGGTACCTCTTTCCATAGCTGTACACAAGGTCTGATCACTTAGTGTTTCAGCATGAGAAACACTCCTCACAGTCTTCTTCCCTCTTAAGATCTTATTTTGATAGGAAATAGTACAGTCATTAGGGAAAAAAATTCTTTAAACCAACAGCATCTTCCTAGGGCAGCTAAAAGCACCCTGAAGTTCACTGAGCTTTATGTACCTATTTATTATATCAGTTATACAAACCATTCTCCAATTAACAGGAGCCCATCCATCATTCCAGACACCTTTTCACCATAATAAAATCAACAACCCAACACCTATACCTAGTATAACGGTGGGCTGCTTATATGCTCATAAAGTATAAACTTTGCAGGCTTTTTCCTTCTTGCCAGTAATCCCCTTTCTCCCCTCTCCTTAAATTTCTCTTCCTGAGAAAAAAAGTTGGGTCTGTGCATCACAAATGTCACTGCAGCAAATCATTCAAACAATCCACGGGCAGAAGCCCTGAAGTCTTCTCTCTTTGCTGCAGCCAGGGTCTCATTAAATGCTGGAAAAGAAGACTTGAAAAACCTTACTCTGTTGCTATCTGCGATTTGTGTAGCACAAAGCAGAGAGACCTCCTCTGTTCCTTATTTTGGCACCAGCCAAAATATGCATGTGCCAGTCCAGGAGGAAGGAGACAACACTGGAGAAGGCCTCTGCACATTAAGGGTTCTGTTGTTTTTCCTGGTGTTTCTTCACTCCATTGTCCAGTTAGCATGTCTTGTCCACACAAAGAGGCAGCGTTGCTATTTTCTTGGAGTCTTTCCCAGCACGTTGGCTGCAATTCTCTGCTCTGGTTTTGTTCCCTTGTTTCGACCTGATGATGTGCCCCCCTGGTCTTCATCAGATACAACTTTCCTCCCCCTATTTGATAGGGGTCTGAACGATGTGGTCCTTTGCCTCACGGGAGTTAAAAGACTGTATGACTTGGATCAGTTCCACCCACTATCCCATGACGGGTGCAAACAGGGAGCACCTTCGCTCTCCTGATTTTTAGGCTTCTACTAAGCTCATTCACCTTCCTGAACATTTAATTGAGTTTCTTCCTTGCGTGCTGTAAAAGCAAGTGATATGATGACACAAGACATACACACAAAAATACAGAATTAATCTATTAATCCGGAGGCTTTCAGAAATACATATGTACAGAAGCAAGGAGAGAGCACTTCTCCTTTCCAGCCTTCTCTGGAGCTGAGAACAAGCACCTTGCCTGTGAAGGAAGCACAGGCACTACAGTTCTAATATCCCACTGTTGTCATGCCGTGGGGAAGCAGGAGTTTTGAAGTATTCTTAGGTCTTTTTTCTAAATACTTTGCTGAGCCCTCGCTCCAACATTCACCCACAGCTGGCCATAAGCTGTAAGCAGACCTGCACAGGCAATCTCAGCAAGATTTGCCTTGAGAGCACAGTCGTGTTTTGGGACTAATTTCCAGCTCTTTCACTCAGCTGTTCCTCTCTCCACATGACTGGATGTTCCCTCTCAGAAGTGATTCATTATAGAGGCGTTTTACATTTTTGGGGGCAGATACAGCTTTTCATTATGTGTGTGTGTAAAACGCTTAGCACAATGGGCTGTGATCCCTGTGGGTTGGCTGTAGGCTGCCCTCCAAAGCAAACATATAACACCACCACACATCCCTCCAACTCACATAAGAACCTGTGAATTTCTTTGGCACCAGAAGGTACCATGTTGAAGTGCAAAGCTCCAGTGTTTTAAAATGCCCCTGAATTTGGCTATGCATCCCCACAAGACCTTTGCACATATGCACTTCAATTCACACAGCTTGATCAGGGTCATATACAGTGAGGAGGAAAATTAAATGTGTCAAGGAGAAAAGCATAGCTGTGTCCAGGACATATACATATTGTATTTTTACTATATACATACTATAGTACTATATAATCTAGTTATAATATATGAATATATTTTATATAACATTTATATGTATTTATATATAACATATATATGGGGTCTGCAGCAGCTGAAGGACTGCTCTGCCCAGGCAAAGACATCCACTAGCCCATCCTATGCCAGGTCAGGAACCCAGAGCCCAGCCGCCTTTGAGGACACCTGTACAAGACTGCAGGTTCTGGGCTGGAGGCTTAGTAGATGCTTTCTCCTGGACAAGCTTAGAGGGGTCAGGGAGCAGTGGGAACGTTTCCCTTAGGTAAGGCACAGTAGGAAGCTCTGAGGAGACCCCAGACTGTTCTCTAGTGACACTACTATCATGTTTCTCCAAAAATGACCCACTGAGCTTACCCTGCTACCTCAAATGTCCCTAAGAGCTTCAGGGGAATGAGTATTTTTCTTCATTTCCAGTTCAGTGCTGAGCAGTACCAGCATTGTCTTGAATACCTTGGGTTCATCCTGCACACCAAACACTGCAGCGTTGCCATACTTGTTCCTAGAGGATGATGCATAAAGAAGATTCAGAGGTGATTTTTATTCAAGATACCCAAAAAGAATGGGGCATTGCTTTTGCTGCACCAAGTCAAGTTTCTATTGTCCAGAGAAAACTTATCAATGTCATTTTTATCCAGTGCTTAAGGATCACTTCTCTCCTGAAAATAAGGTTTTGCCTTATGTTGAGCCTTGTAATTTCTTTAGTAGTTGTCCTTTTTTTTTTCCCCTTTAAGAGCACAATAACTAACTTTGTTTTTTACAACTGAGTACTACAAAAGTTTTAAAAGAAAAAGTTGGTAGTGGTTTTGTTTTTTTTTTTTAAATGAAGCATCAGAACATGAAACTCCAAACCCACTGAAATACTGAGATTCGTAATCACGCTGGAACCTCTCTCCTCTGTTTCTTCTTAATAACCATTCAATGAAACGAGTACAGTCCTGGAGCGTGCTGAGCCTGGGACAGAACAGCACTGCCCAGCCAGAGCCTTGCCAAGGGACAGTTCTGTCACGGTGTTTCAATCATCTCTACTTGCCAGCAACACCAGTGTAATTGTCTTTTACAGTTACGTGCGCGGGCCCTTCATCTCCCAGGACCCAAGGGTATTTTTGAGATTGTAAATAAAGAGATAAGCTCACCCTCCCCAGTTGGAAGTGACCCTCTCTGCCCTGGATTTCTGAAGCTCATTAAAAGCTGTCAGCACCACACAGCCCTCCCGGCGGGGGCATGGGGGATGAAGGGACATGTGAAGCTGAGGCCACAGATAGCATTTGGGGAGGAAGGGTGTAGTACTCAGTACTGATGCTGTGAAACCTCAGAGAAGGCAGAACCATTCAAGCAGAAGCAGAATTAACCAGGGCCTCCACTTAAAAAACAAGCCGTAGGTTAAAAAAGAGTTAAAGAGTATGAATTTTCACTTGGAGCAAATTATGTTCTTGGAATATATGAAACATCTATTACCAGACATCAACTTCTACCATATGGCGTATGCATTACTTTCCCTTCCCTGCACACTTGCAGGCTCATACCTCACATTCAGATGTTGTATCGTGACAGTAAAGTCCACCTTGATGAAATGCATCGGTCTGGCAAGTTGAAGGTGTTCAAATGGTGGTATGGAAGTTCACCGAGACTCTCTGTTCCTGTAAGGACTGTGCCTAAGTACTACAACACGCAGCCTGCATTGTATCTGAGAGGAGTGAACATCTTCAGCCAAATTATCACTAGGATTAGGCAAACTAATTCAACTCAGATAAGTTCTTCAAATCTTTTATAAAGCTCCAAGAAAGCTTTCAATGAGGACTTATTTTGGCAGGTCTCAGTCTCTTCTATCTCATGAGCCTATGTTGCAATGGAAAAGAAAGATTTCGGGACTTTTTTTTGGCAGTTAAAATAGGAGGGAGGCCTCTCAAATTTATTTGCAATTTACAGGTTGAAAACATCTGATCTGCATGCTCCAGTTGTTTTATATTTCTTCACCCCATGAAGAAAATGTCTTGCAAAACTTTCAGTGGAGCTGCAAGCAAAGACTGGTAGATTTTGCTTCTGAAGATACGTGCAGTTTAACCTCTTTGAATGGACAAAATTAAGAATTGAAGTGAAACAGAGCACAAGGCAGAAATTCTGGACAACAGAGTTGCAGTTCTGAGCAGGTGTTTTTGCTAAGTGAAAATACCACATCCAAATGTCACTCTGGCCCATCTGTCCAGAAAATTCTTGTCCAGAATTCTCTGGATCATGCCTCTCAACCTGCTCAGTACCTATACTTCATTAATACGACCAGTCCTGCCTAAGACCCCTGTTACCCTGAGATCAGATCCACAGTTTCAACGTGACCTCCTGAGGTTTAATTTCCTTCCACCCTGACAGCAAGATCGTAACCGCTGAGGTATTAGCTGACATGAGCTGACTGATCAAATCTAAAATAAATACTAATTGCAAGGAGCATCATTCAAAAGGAGAGGCAGTATCTGACTCTTGGTCAGATGCAAGCAAAGATCCACTTGTAGTTAGAGACAAACCCTCACTTGGTCTTGAGTTTGATGGGGCAGCTTGTTCTTGCTAAGAGTGCTAGCCTGTAATAAAGGGGAGCCTGATATCTAGGTAATGGCACAGGCCTACAAGGTCCTGTCTGTGTGGGACAGCACACCAAACACACATACATTTATTGTACAGCACAGCTGATCGGACTGCTGAAGTCCACCAGGACATGGAATAAGTCCCCTGCCGCTAAATCCATCACTCACCACATCCCTCACATACTGATGCCAGGTCCACAAATACAATATTCACCCCTCGAGCTCTGTCCCTGCTCTGATATAGCAGGGTGAGCACAGAATAAAAGCTACAAGGGTAATTTTATGTCACTTTTTAGACCTGTTTCCTCACCTCAAGTCTTGCCGTATCCCTATGACATTTTCAGTGTAAATGTCAAGAGGTTCCAATCAGGAATGAAAAAAATCCTAGCACCTCTCACAGCTTGCATCTGGGTTTGGCTCTTTTTTTTTCTATCCCTGAAGCTTTTTCTTGTCTTTCAGTACGGAGTTCAAGCCCGTGTTCCCTTTTCCCTAAAACTGATCCAGCCACTTACGGGATTCTCAGTGAGATCATTCAGGAACTATTTCCAGTTGGAGGTCTTTGCTTGGGGATTTTTTTTTTTAATTTTATTTATTTTGTCCTGTGCTTGGCATCAGTTACAGGTGCTTTTCCTATTTTGGATGGAAATGATATTAAGCAGTATTCCTAAAGGTCCTTTTGCCCCCCCTCTTTTTATTTTAATTTGCCAAAAAGGCTTTTGATGGAACATCCTCCCCTGGCCCCAGGTCTGACAGGATTCCCTGACCTGCATAACGCTGTCCAGATTGAAGCATGAGAAACATTTCTAAAATGAACTATGCTGAAGTCTGGGAGTTATTAGCTGCCAAGAAATCCCAAAAGCTTTTAAACCTTGTTTGCAGCTGCAGAGTAGGAAACCTAGGTGCTATTCATAGAGGAATTCAACAGGAACTGTAAATTCAAGGCAACTTGCTGCTAAAATACGAAGGTAAGGAATTAAAACAGATTTGAGAAAAGAGCGACCCAAGCCACTACAACACCAAAGTGACTGATTGAAAAGGACATTTGAAAAACATCCCTGTGTCTAGCTGGGATATAAAGTCGAGCTAAAGCAGCACATTCTCTCAAATCATGTGTCCTTTGCAGTCAGTTGTAGATCAGGGCTCAAAGAGGAGGTTGAACATCTTGTTAACACTCTGGAATGGGAGATTTTCATTATGCACGTGGCACTGAAGAAGCAAGGGAGGTTCTGGTCAAAGCCTGGACTCAATTGGTTGATCTACACCTTTGTCAAGGAACCAAAACGCTTCTCCAGTCCCAAACACTACACTACAAAACCTACCCCTTCCCCATCAAAAAAAGAGAAAGAATTAGGGTGAATGTTATGTGGCTTTGTAACTAAGGAGGGTTTTTGAAGAGTGTTGGAACTCAATCAAATAGTATTGGGTTATATTGGCTTGATAAAGGGCATTCACCAGCCAAGCCATGGCCGTTACCCAGGACAATTCTCCCAGCTGAGGCTGTGAGGACAGGCACAACCACTGTGCCACAGGCAAGTGGTCTTTGTGTCACAAGGAGGCAGAGTAGGTGAGTCAGGACAGGTCAACTTTCCTCTTCCGATACACACCCCGTCCCCCTGCCCAGTGAAGTGTCACCCTCTTTCTGTGCACTCCTGCTCGCAGAACAGCAGACACCCCCAGTCAGCGAGGTGATAAACCGCAAACACCTTTTAGGGAATGATCTCATCCTGAACAAAAGTTAAATGAAATAACTTGATAAATCACCCTTTCGCCATTCGCACAAGCACACAAAGAAGTAGAGTCCTCCTGCGTGCTGAAGTGAGCAGCTGCTTCAATTTTCGAGGCATTTTAGGGGGTGAGAAGCTTGATTTTAGATAGTGCTGAGAGTGCAACCTCTGAGAAAATCAGATCCCATCAAGTCACCTTATGTTCAATCCCTTCAAGAGAAGCATCCCAAATGAACTTGTCACCATCTTTTCCAAGGACTCCAGAAGGAGAGGCGAGACTCTTAAGGCAAGAGAATACTTTTGCACACCTGGCTTGTACTACTTTAAGGGAAATTACTCTCAAGAGCTAATTAAAATGCATGATTTCCCCCCTCTAGCTGTATAGATTAATCTATTTCATTTTCAAAATCTCATTTTTTCCCATCACTTCAAGTATTCAGAAGAGATTACATTATTACAATCACAACTTGGCCTCAGTCCCAGAACATGGAGATGAAGAGAGAAAAGGCTTTTGTTGAGCGCACGCACACACACACACACTCACACACGCACACCCTGAACAGTCAGTGTAAGCGGTTGGTACTTTAGACAAAATGAAAGCACATTAATCAGCTAATGGAGAGTGGGGGGGAAGGAGGGAGATCTAAATTCTTATGACTGAAGCCATGAAAGTGAAAGATTTCTAGTGGAATGTAGAGTCAATACACGGGGAAAAAAGACCGGGCAATCTGATGGAAAACTATGAGGCTATTTATTTTTCCTTTTTGAAGCACAGATTTTGGTCTCACAGAAGTGATGAAATGGATGGGACAATTTTTAATGGGGCTCAGTGGTACCACTGAGCAGTTCAGGGCAATATTGCATCCAGGTGAAATCAAGGCCTCTTGGCCAGCCAGATCGTTCGAACAATCTGAAGCCCAACAAGGTTAAAGACCTAACAGAGCAGCTAGATAAAGCAGTTCTGTTGCGATGAGGGAGTTGTGATGGAGGGATTAAAAAAAAAAAGGGAGAAAAACCACATCGTATGTTAAGATGCTTCATTAGAGTCCAGCTACTCAGACTTCCCCTGAAAGAAACTAATCCCTTGAGGTGAAAAGACCAGATTTTATGGCAGTTATGCCAAAGCGCTTTCTTTAAAATTAATGTAAGCGTTGGGAAGTTCACACAGTTAAACGAGAACTGCTGTCCCTACAGGATGCCTCCTCCCAGCACTGCTGTCCCCCCCTCCGCTGCAGATGTTTGGGGAGGGGGAGAGGCTTAGGCTGTGGTTCCACATCTATTAATATCACATCTGCTGAACTCCCAGATTTTGTGGCAGGACAGATTTGATCTGGATCAAGCACAAACACATTTTTGTTGAATTAGCCTGAGCACATGATATGGTGCACACCAGTTTTCAGTTAGCTGGACACATTATCTCAGCCCAAATACAATGGGCAGTACTGGACTTGGCATAAAGGTTGCCAGGATAAAGTTATGCCACCAAAAGAGTTGAATGCATTTGAACCCGCTTGTGAATTTGTACTGGGTCAGGCCTTTGCATCACAGGGACCAAGCTCTTTTGATCCACTACTGGACACCTTAAATCCAGACACACCAGCCTGTGAAAGCAGATCCTAAATCTTGAACCCACACTTGCAAGATAGTCACCATCCTCAAAAACCTAGTACCCAGAAGTTAAGAAAACAAATTTGGGTTAGATCTAAGATTTATAAGAGCCTTTATTTCGCTGAATCAGGGCTGATACCCTGTTGGCACAGGTTGAGGCGGGGATGCTGATGCCTGGGACATCATTGTACCCTGACATGGCAGCTCCCTGCGAGCTTGGGGCCAAAGGGTTGTTCTGGGGTGGGGGCAGTATCTCAGAGCCACAAAAATAAATAAATAATTTTCCATTTTATATTTTGTCGGAAGGATTTGGGTTTTTAAATTATATATTTAGTGAAAACACAAATAATTCATGAATGTTTTCAAATACATGAATAATTCAAGCTGGAACCGAAATAGCTAAATCATCAGGGCCATCATCCTCATAGAGGCATCTAGGATAGGTTATTTCAAGTACATTTCACTGCAGACTGGCACGTGCACAAATTCACTAATAAGCAGCTGCATCCATGCCTTTTAACCTCCACAAAACCCAGCTAGTCGCAATATCCCAGACTCAGGACGCCAGCCCCATAGCTGAGATGCATCTGAGCCCTAGTTGAGCTATGGGTTTAAGAGCAGGGACAGAACCAGTTTGAAATCCCATTTTACAGCTCCCCAAACCACATCTGAACCATGTGGTACGTGTGTGGCATTTAAGAACAAATTATCTGAACACCATACGAATGTTCACTAATAGCTAACTCACAACTCTAGCAACCAGCATTCTTGCATGCATATTTGTGGCTGACATTGTGTAGACTTTGAGGCATGTATATTTGTTAATTTGAATTCTGTGTATTTTGTGGGCAGTGAGGGTGTAATACTGAAACCATAACTTCATTGTGAAAAGGTTTGTACTTTATATATATATATGTATCTGAAAACCTGGAATGAGCTGGACAGTCAGATACAATAACAGGCATTCTCAGAGCAAGAAAAGCTCAGGTTTTGAAGTACCTTTTAATGATAGCTTCCTTTACTTTGGCACCAATGGATTTTATTTTTTAACAACTACTCTATTTTTTTCAAAATTTACTTTTAACTTCCAGTTGCATTTTTATTAAACCCTGCATTTTGCATTTCATTTATCCTATCCTATCCAACAGCATCACTTAAGGCCATTCCTGATTTACTGTTACAAACTGAAACCCTTGGATGTTCTGTCAGGTAATCAAGGACATGTTTAGCCTCCTGAAAGTGCAGTAGTTTATCATTTAGGCTTTAAGCATAAAGCATTTATAAGGAAAAAAAAAAACCACACCAAAAAAACCAACCCTGCTTTGACATTTCACTTATTACTAATGTAGCGCATCATGCCAAAACTGTATTCCAGTGTATGCATCATCCTACCTCCAGCCTCCCCTTTGCTCTGGCCTTTACACCACGCCTGGTCAGACTCATGCCAGGAAGACATTCAAAACTCAAGCCCAGAGAACTGCAAATTCAGCATCAGCTTAAGAGCTAGTTGCTGTTGTTCACCCCGAGCTCTGCAAACACTAACCCCACAGAAGAACCAGCTCACAAAGAACCTTCTGCAGAATCACAGCATTTGTTCCCCCAAAGAGCTCAGTCAGGACAAGGATGCTGTTAGCCACCACAGTGCCCAGAACCAATGAAGAGAGAGTCTCAGGCTAGGAAAATGGATTTGAACATTCCTGGCTATAAGCATTTCCATAAAGAACAATATTGTACTTACTGCAGTGTCTGTGCATTGTCTTGAGGATACCCTTGTCCCTCTACACTCCTGGCAGAAGGAGACATTGGTTCATCTGAGATTGGCAGCATCCTCCCACCACCCTCGTGGCTATGACCAGAGCCCTGAACAATCAGCATGGAAGGTGTGTAACTTTTAGAGAGAAAAAAGTAGGTAAATAGCTGTCTAGTGTCCCCTCCTGCATCCTGCTGCAGAGAAGAGCTCTCTGGGATGGATTAAACAGCTCTTCTGTGGCCAGAGAGGACACTGACAAAAATAACAACTTTTTGGAAGGTCAAAGTGTAACATTTCATTAAGAGGAAATGAAAGAGCTACGTTATGGTCTTGGCTAATAGAGTTATATCTGGTGGCACTTTACATTCTCTCCACAGCAATGTCTTTAATTTGGAAAAACTCGGGGTTCAGAACAACCAGTAAAAACATGTCACATGGCAAATGCCTAAGACTAGGCATGCTGGAGCTACATCTTCTCTGGCCCTCTGATCTTGGGAAATATAATGCTTCATTCATTCTCTCTCTCTCTTTTATTTTTTTCCTTCAGTTTTGTAGGAATTTTCCCATTGTAACAAGCCTTTGACCTAATCTCCATTTCTTCTAATACTGCCTGACATCTTCCCATCATATGTTAACAGTGTGTGTGTCTTCAGTGAAAAGCAAACCATCACTGGTGCTCTCAGGCCCCAAAGAAAAGCAATGTGGAGGAAGAAAGAAAGAGAAACCTCGACCTCGCTGGTTCTTCCCAGAGATCTGTTGCTCCAGCAACTAAAAGTCAAACAATGATGTCAAGAAGACAGAGCCGGCCACTTTAAACCCTGCGTCCAGTTGTCACAGCAACTAGTTTTTAAAGTAAGTGATGCAGAGAGTTGGGTTTTTTCTTTCTTTTTTCAATACTAAAAAAAAAAAAGTAAATGAGGGAGTTAATGAGGGGAAAGGATGTTTACCTGGGGCTGGGGATGTTAGTTCAGGGGACTGTGCTCCTGCACCCTGCTGAAGGGAGGGGGCTGGAAGGAGGGCGATGCTGTTCTCTCCCAGAGGAGCAGAGCAGCTGCTTGGAAGCGAATTGCTTTGCTCTTCCTTTCACCAAAGGAAATGCCAGAGAAGCAAGCTCTGCTGCCAGATGCCACATGGACACCAAATGTTCCCCACCGGCTCACACCAGCCCGCGCTGCTGAGGCACCGAGGGGAGGGCTCGCTTTCATCCCTCCTGCCCTGAGCTCCCTCAGCTGTTGCAGACCCATCTGTCCCTGCAAGACTCTGGCTATGCTGGGCAGCTTACAGCCTTCAAACAAGGAGGACAGGTGTTGAGGGGCACAGGGGGGCCCTTTGGCCACCCCTGAGCAGAAGCCTTTTTCCAGCCCCCACTTCCCTCCGGCCCTTTCCCCAGCCTCCGTGATAGCTCTTTTGTTTGGGACCATCAGTTTGTGGCTTTCCAAGAGCTGGAATCCGTGACAAAACCCCACAGCTTTGCAATTTCGCTCCCAATCAAAAAAAAAAAAAAAGTCTCCCAGCCCTCTCCATCTAAAGGGCTAAGAGGGGACATGGGATGAGAGCGGTTTGTGTCCCTGGGGAGCAGGACCTGTCCCCTTTTGGAAGTCACAGCAAACACTTTGGTTGACCAGACCATTTTCTCATGTAGCTTCTTTGCACTGGAGCAGCTGCTTCCCAGAGCAGCCATCCACGTGGAGCTGGGAGACAAGAGACAACCTCCATCCATGCTCCCTGCTTGGAAAGACCTTGCTGAGCTGACCATCCACACCACAGACCTCCTAAGGAGAAGCTTATCCCTGGTATGCCTGCAAGGAACGACGTGATTAACTCTTCCACTGATTCATTCTTATCCATTTATCTAATACAAACCATTTCTTACTCTATTAGGCCCTTGCCCTCACTGAGTAATCCCTGGTTGTATCATGCTTTGGAATTAGTCGGTAAGGTCCTCAGGGCAGGGATCATGCCTTGGAAGGTGCCTCACAGACTTTAGGCCATTGCTAAATTAATAAGAACGTAATAAAAGTATTAGAGAGCTCTACTGAGGGAGGCATTGTTATGCCCCAGAGGCAGCATATCTGGTTAACAACCCTGAAAAGAAATGCCAACAACATTAGCCTCTGCCCCTACATCCTTCTGCCTAATGTAAAATTAAATAGCTACAAATTACCTATCTATTTTTCTATCTGCCTAGGCAATTAGCCCATGCTCATTACTGGACATATGGGGATACATCCAAGCACACAGGCACTCATCAAGACGGACGGCACACCACGCAACATGGTGGGAATGGATTCTCCCAGGCCTCCACTCCACTGTAAAATATACCATTAAATGCACAATATGTTGGGACCATTGGTGGAGGTCAGAAGCAACCTTCTTCCTCCTAAGGGGAGGGAAAAGCCTCAAAAATCTGGCAAGAAAAGTGTCTAAAGAGCAAACCAAGAGCCAGCGGTGCCAAACAGGATGTGAAAGTGCTATCAGGGTGTGCACAGGACAGAGACCAGCAGCCAGGGATGTTTATTCATATGGGAAAGACAAACGCCAAAGCATAAGCAAATGTGGCTCAGTGCATTTCTTTGCAATTAAACCCCATGCATACATCTCCATGAATATGAGGTGCACCCTACTGATTAGCTAGCCTGTTGCCAATGGTGCATTGTCAAGAATAAATCCACAGAACTGCAGCAGTGGGACATCTGAGCATCAAGACAAATATCCTGGAAGAAAATTCAGCCCGAGGTTCTCTGGTCAGCAGCAGTGAATAGGACCCCCTTTATGCTCCAGCAAAGACGTGGGCTGGCTTGGACACTACAGCAGCAGCAGCCCCCCACACCATCACTCCATTAAGCAAAGAATGCTGTCTCGAATGCACTTTAATCCAGTTAAGTTCAAGCCCTCCTTTTTGCAGTTTGATGGTAATGCTATATTTTTATTCAGGGCAGGATCAGAGGTCTGATGAAACCTCAGGTTGCCAACATAAAAGTGGAAGGAGCTTTAGCTAATCCCAAGGAAAATGAAGTCCACCCTCTTTTCTCTCCCCACACCCCCTCCTGAAAAGAAAGAAAATGCAAACCCCACATTTGACTCTCTTGGAAGAGAAAAATTCCCTGCTGTCCTCAGATGGTTAAAACATGCAGCTTGAGCGGGCTGCATAAGGAATAGCAATTACATACCCTTCACCTCTTGCCAGCTTGGGGTTTTTTTTTTGGTGAGGTTTTGTTCTAAATCTTTCAACTTTTTTTTTTCTCCAGTCATTCTTCTGGGGAGAAAAAAAAAATTCACCCTCCATAAGAAAGGGTGGCTGGGGGGGGAAGAACACAGCAGAAGGCAGTTCAGAGGCTGTTTCCATGTCTTTAAGGGAGAAAAAAAAATAAAAGAAGAAAAAAAGAGAAAGAAAGGCCAGGTCTGCAGAGGAGTTAGCCCGACCATATTAAAGGAGCAGGTGTTGTACTGAGTTAATTTATCTGGGAGGAGACCTGAGCAAATCCCAGCAGTCCTGCTGAGAAAAAAAGCTTTGTATGCTGACACAAAGCCCTCCCTGCCGCAGCGTTTCTCTCCCTGTCTTCCCTTCCCTCCTCTTCAGCTTCTCCTAATTGCAGGGCTAATGTCCTCTGACAAGTGCCTCAGATGGTCCAACAGCAGCCCTATCACCCACCCTCCCTGCCCCACTCCTCACCCATTGCTATTATTATTACTAGTATTATTTTCACAGCCTCTATCCCTGCAAAGCCCGGACTGCTCTTGATTACTCTCTAGCCCAGCTATGTCTGCTGAGGATCTGCAAAATCCACCTTCCACTATGCTAAGGATACAGTTGCTTGGCCATTATGACATTGCTGCGATGTCTGGCACAAGGAACAGTGCAAACAGGGCTCCAAAGATTTCTCTTTTGAGGCTGCAAACCCAGGACCCACATCAAAGCTGGTTGCTTGTCTGATGTTTGCTTTGAATGATGGTGTCTGAGGGAGGGGGCCTATCTGCCTGCCATGCCATGAATATGTGCATTATTGGCATAGCCTCCAGCCACACCACAAGCTGTGTGTCAATTAAAATGTGGATCTGGAGAGCAGCAAGCCTAGGCAAGTGAAGATGGGAAGAGAGGTTATTTAGAAAATTATTAAACTAGGTGGATGGTCTTCATACGAGGTAGAGGGGAAACAATCTGACAAAGTCTTCTGTTGACAGAGAGAAGAGGACCAGGTCAAACAAGCGTTTTAGCATCTCTCACTCCCAAATACACACCCAGAAGCCATCACTGTCCTGGGCTTTTGCCCAGAAATCACTGTTTCCACCTGGGCCACAGCACCCACCCTTGCAGCTGGTCATCTATATAAAGCACAAAACACAGAGCAAGTCTCTCCAGCAGCTCTGCTGTGCTTTAGGGCTTCTTCTGCTGACGGAGGCCAGCGTTGCAGCAGATTCATCAGCATGGCAGCCAGCACCTTAGACAGCTGACTTTCCAGTGGCATGAAGATGCGCTACAGCTTCTCTACTGCCTGTACCATTGCTAGAACCATGGCAAGGCAGATTCACTGGGGAAAAAGAGGGAACAGGCTCTTGTCCTTGCTCTCAACAGCTGCAGAGGCTACATGCAGGATTGCTCAAATAACCTCGTGCACATCAGTCATACCAACCCAGGCATGGGGTAGACTTCAGTGAGCTGCAGCCACCACCGGCCACAGGGAACATGCATAGGAGGGGACAAAGAGGATTGGAAAAGTATTCCCTGTCCATCCTCAACTTCATCCACCCCTTCATGCTACAAGGATGCACAATTTATAAGGGCAGTTTGGAGAGAGAAGGTACCTATCAGGCAAGAATTAGTCCATGCTGATTTATTCAGATGGAAAGCAGTTTCTTTCTCACATCCCTGTGTATCTGGGAGGGAAAAGGAAGATTTCAGGATACCCCTTTTCCAGCAAAGGGCATCCCATTCAAAAGGTGCCTGGAGGTTTCCTCGGGTGAAGTTAAAACAAAAGACATCCCTTTAAAATACAGTGAAAGGAAAAGCACGTTTGGGAGGAGAGGGAGGGGCTGTGAGGAGGGATGAGAGCAGCTGGAGAGTAATTCCAGGGGGATGGATAGACAGGCAGTCACAAAGTCTGTTAATTATTTAAAAAATAAACTAACACGGGAAAGGGCGTCCTGGAGAGGAGGGGCGAGGCAGAACCTCAGGGTACCCATCAATTATACACAAACCAGCTCGGGGGCACTGTGAATAAGGGTCCTGCAGGCACCCTCATGGTGATGGCACCTGAAGCTGGCCCATCCCACCACTCGTGACACAGCAGGGTACCTTTGTCATCCTTTGTTACCCCTGGGTTTATTGTATTTTGCAACTTGAGTTGAAACCCACACGAGGAAACAAAGAAGCACAAAGCAAGGCTTGGCAATGGTCTTCGTTTCTAATTACATTGCGACTGCATTTTTACCTGGCACTGCCCTGGCACGCAGTGAAGCAGCCATCTCAGGGCCTCCCTCCTCCTTTTGGAAACGGTGACCACAGCAAACAGTTTGGTGTTAAGTAGAAGCCAACTACATCCAGGTTGCTGCTTCCAGATCAAGGTAAGCAAAGCTAAGAGGCAGGAGACCCATCCTGTAACAATCATCTTTCCTGAGCGGAGCATGGACTGATACAGAGCAGCATCTCCAGAGCTGCAGATCCCCAGTTTTCAGTAGGATCAGGTCACACACAACACTTCTGGGTTTGCACAACATGATTTCTCTTGAATGAACAACCATCTACACTGCTGACTTTCAGGTCTGTCTTTCCAAGAGCTCTGTTAATGGACAACAACCAAAACAGAATTTAAGCAGCAGAAGTGTTTTTTTCCACTTTTAATATTGTCTCATAACTTGTATTTGTATCCAACATCTTATGTAAAGCTCTGGTCCCGACAGTCGGAATGTTAAGAGGTGAAGAACCATATCTCAGGATTAGAAGCGGTATTCCTGACTCTCACATTCACTTCTGTTGTTTCTTGTTATGATGAGAAGATACAAAATATTTACCAGATATGTGCTGGTTAATCTATTTCACATTATGCATGCCACAAATAACCAACCTGTAACAGCTTTGGCTTGGGTGAAGTTAGAAGCCAAGTTCTCAGCCTACACGTATGAAGACGCGTGTCCCATTATGAAACCTCAACCCATCCAGGTCATCTTAATTCCCGCCTGCTCCTCTACTTGGGGATTGTGGTGGACGAGAGACTTAACATGAGCCAGCAGTGGCTCTGGCAGCTCACAAGGCCAATGGGATCCTGGGCTCCATTAGCAAAGGGGTGGCCAGCAGGGACAGGCAGGTGATTGTCCCTCTCTACTCTGCCCTCGTGAGGCCCCATCTGGAGTACTGTGTCCAGATCTGGGGCCCCCAATACAAGAAAGATGTGGAACTGTTGGAGAGGGTTCAGAGGAGGGCCACGAGGATGATTAGAGGGCTGGAGCACCTGCCCTACAAAGAAAGGCCGAGGGAACTGGGCTTGTTCAGCCTGGAGAAGAGAAGGCTGCGGGGGGACCTCATTTTAGCCTTCCAGTACCTGAAGGGAGCTTATAAGCTGGAGGGGATTCAACTTTTTAAAAGAGCAGATAATGGCAGGACAAGGGGGAATGGATTAAAGCTAAAGGAAGGAAGGTTTAGATTGGATATTAGGGGGAAGTTTTTTACAGAAAGAGTGGTGAGGTGCTGGAACAGGCTGCCCAGAGAAGTAGTGGATGCCCGTCCCTGGAAGTGTTCAAGGCCAGGTTGGATGGGGCCCTGGGCAATCTTATGTAGATCCAGGCCTGGAAGTTGGTGGCCCTGCTTGTGGCAGGGGGGTTGGAGCTCTATGATCCTTGGGGTCCCTTTCAACCCAGACCATTCTATGATTCTACTCTCGATTTACACAAGAACTAACGCCTTTTCTTTCCATTGTGCTCCTCCTTAACACACACAGAAACAACGCAGCTTGCAAGCAAGAGGGGTGATGTGTGTTTGATAGAAACCACCCATATAAATGAAACCACAATTTTTACAATAAATTGGTGAATGGGCAAACACACAGAAACTGGATCTGCCATAACGATTGATTTAAAATAAACAAATCCAGCTGTGGTAAAATAACGAGTTCACTGCAAATGCACACACAAATTTGGGCTATTTCATTATGAAGATATTAAATCTAGTCCCTCAACTCCAGCTCGTGATGATAATTAAATACACATAAACGTACTGCAGTGAATTTGCTCCTGGTAATTTGCATAACAGAAAATAATTATTCTGGCAATTAGACACGGTGCAACATGCTGCTCCTTTAACATGCACCACAAATTTCTTCTGATGCTTTTGTGTCACCCTTGAAGAAGTTAATGGCAGCCCCCTTCCTATTAATAGCATGATACAGTGGGTTCATGGTGGCTTGGCCTCGCGTGCTTGGAGCTCTGCCTCATTTACGTGTTTGGGATCACTTTTGTCCTTGTTGCTAGGGCTGGTGCTGTAAACCTCTTGTTGCCTTTAAACAGCCAGTTTCTTTGCTGAAAGTAGAGTGTTTTCCCTTGGTTATTTATTATATTGGTCACTTGTCCAATTGCACTAGCCTCGTCCAGTGATTAACCAAGGCATCCTTCAGTTCAAGGGAACTAATCAGTTTGTTCCTTTCCTGCCCAGTCTACGTGTCCCATTGCCTATGGGGATGATGCATCTCTGACCAAGGAGAGAAGGCACAGACCTGCATCTGTTTAGGTGAGACTCCTCATCCCAAACTAAGCTTTATAGTCCATAGTTTAGAAAATAGTCCCCGGTGACCAGCAGGACTTAAGGGGAGGATCAGGTAGAAGAGCAGCACCAAGGAAAACAAAGCTTTGCAGGGCTGAGTTTTGCACAGTCGGAAAGCCCAGTCTTTTCTTCTCTAAAGGCATCTCTCTTTGAACATTGGTTGTAAAAAGCCTGTAAGAAAGCCTTCTCTCCCTCTTGAGGCTGCTTCCTGAGCTACAGCTGGCCACACTACCAGCCTCCCCTGCGCTTCAGCCCCGAGCCTGAGCTAGAGGCACGAGGTGCCCTAGGTTACCTCCAGCACCTCCTGGCCCTGAGGGTATCACTGCCCCAGTGATGCTGCCCACAGGTTTAAAGATGGGAGGTGTATATGGTAAAATTTGATTAATCAAATCAAGAATTTTGATAAACATTTGAGAACAAATTTGCTGCCAATCCATGTCTTACAATAAGAGAAGAGAGCCCAGGGAAACATTGAAGACAAAACAGCAAGAAGTGTGTCTGACAGGTGAGGTTGTCACCACGGGGAGCTTCCCGCCCTGTGCAAACAGCTCCTGGTCCCCAATTCCTCTAAGCAGTCTCTGCTGAGGCTGCCACTGCTCTCACTCCACTGCTGCTCCGGGTCCCTGGCTCTGCAGCTCCCCTCAACTCTTGCCCAAAGACATTCCGTCCTCCCTTGAGTAGC
>VZTU01006723.1:719186-773969 GCA_013400835.1 Zapornia atra
CCCTCTTTTCCATGTCTTTCACCCTCTGATTTTAATGTAGGTTTAGTCATCATGCACAGACAAGTGAGAGAATAGATGGCCCAGAAGTGAGGGTGACAGCCTGGACAGAGGAGAGCCTTATCCTCTTCTCTGCCACTGATTTCTTATCTAACCATGGGCATGCTACTTCACCTCTTTCTGCCCACCACCACCTTATTCAAAGTGCTGTTCAGAGATATCTGTTACAGGCTGGAAACACAGTGAACATCATGTCAGCCACCAGTCACTTCAGAAAACCTAATCCATTATGGTTGCACGTTTATCCTTGGGTGAAAGCACAACTCTGCCAACATCCAGAGTCAGACTCCGTGTCCTTCAGCAGATGGTGGGTTTCACCCTCCCTTCCCAAGCGTCATGGTCAACATTGCAGTCTGACCTTGCTCACACCACTGTATGCCATGTGGCACAGCCCACCCTAAAACCAGCCCCAAACCCACCTGAAAGTCTGGCAGAGCAGAAGGGGTGGAATCTGACTACCCAATGCTCTCCAGCACGGAGACCCACCAGCAGCTGCTGCTGGGGTGTGAAAAGGAAGGGGGGAAATGCAACAAAAGACAAGACTAAAAAGACTTCCAGTCCAGAGCACAATTAGGAAGAACATATCCCTTTTTCTCAGGATTTGCCTTTTTTTTATTTTCTCTTTTTGGCCTAGCTTACAGCTGCCTGCAGCTCCCTTCACTGGTTGCCTAGCAGGGCTAGCATTCATGGCAGTCTGAGGTATACCATGGATGCTCCCTGGAAGCAGCCTACTATTTCCTACCCAGATGTCTTTTATTTAGGTCAGTGTCATTGCTTGAAGAGCAACAATAGTGCTTCATTTCCGTGGCACTCATCTTTGGATAATCTAGTGACAATCTTGCCTTACCTTCAGCTATGTTGTGCCCTAGGTGAATATTGTGTACAAAACCAATTCAAAACAAATCTGGGCAGCTAAACTTGTTAACACATCCATTCTGCAAGACTGAAGAGTTACTTTACATAGCACAAACACTTAGGCTACCGGGTTCTGCTCAAGTGCCCTGTAACAGTTGAGAACAGCTTAAGTGCTTAGCAATGCCCCATCTCCCCCAAAAGGCATAAACTCCAGGGAAGGAATCAATAGGAAAACTTCACAATACAGAACCCTTAGCTCAAGGCACATTTTAGGGATAAAGCTTTAAAAGGCAGGGGGTGAGATGCTAGACTAGGACTTAAAAAAGGGCTGAACTCTATCCTTGCATATTTGGCTGTGCTGTAGAGCCTCAGATTGCCCCCAGTAAAAGGTAAGATAATTATATTTGTTTCCTTCATTAAATCATTTGGAGTCCACAGATAGAACAGGCCAAATAAGAACTGCAGCTCTGAGTTATTTATGCCATCCTATTATTTAACAAATTAGTTTTAAATTTGGTAGGTGTACCAGAACAGACATGGGAGGAAAATTCCTCTGCAAACTTCCAACCACAAGCACTGCAGATGCAGGGTATCTGGCTGGAGATGAACTATCTCCTCCTGATTAGTTTTTGAAGGGGATTTTGACATATCTAGACAGGAGATTTAATTTGCTGACTCCTCCAGTCCCACATCTCTAAACGCAGCACTTTTTACCAACAGGGAAGGGGAAATATTCTCATGCATTTGCTGGCTACATGATGGATAGAGATTCAGTTCAACCCCTCAGACACATTGTATGTATTCTTAACAGAATTTGAGTGGAGGTTTTCCAAATGCTGCTTGAAAGGTGAAGCCTATCCAGACCTTTCAAACTGAGAGATTTTACCTTCACAAGTCTGCATTTCACCAGAGAAGACGCTTGTGATTTGTTGATGCCTGTCATCATACAAGCCCCTAACACCTCAGTCACATAAAGCATGAAAAACACAACTTAGAAAGATATTCTGATTATAAAACTGATTTATTGTTTACTCTCTCAGGCCCTAGTTACTTCTACTGAAGTCAATGGGAGTTTTGCCATCAACTTCAATAGGGTGGAGCAGAGCCAGGGACTTTTGTCTATTAATTCCTTGTGGATCATTTACAGCTTTCCAAGCACCACTGCAAAAATAAACTTCAGATTTTTGAAAAACCACACACACACACAACAAAAAAAAACCCAACTGGAGTTAAAATGTGTATAAATATCCAAAGAGAACCACTGGCATAACGAGCCTACAGTATTTCAGAGTAGCTTGTTATTTACTCATTAAATAAGTAAATGACAACTCCATTTTTCAGAATCAGGAGCATGTGCATTTCTCTCACCAGGGATCAAGCAATTCACTGTCCCAGGTATTTAATTTGCTTTTGAATATATGACCAAACCTCAATACAATGAGCTGGGCTCAGCACACTGAGGCATGACCAAAAGCGGGCTTGATAAGTGACACAGCTCTGAAGGTGCCGAGAGAAGCCATCCTCACACAGGAAGGGAATCTCTCTTCTAGCTCTCTCTCTCCTAAATGCCCAAAGTCTTGATGAGGACAAGAGAGCAGGCTACAGGGAAAAAACAACCACATTAAGTCAGATATATTCAGGCAGCCAAAAAAGGGAGAAAGGGTGAACCCTCACACACGCTCTACTTCCTCCACTGTTAACGTGCCTCTCCAATCTCAAATAGCAGAGTGACAAAAGTCAACATTAGGACAGAGCTTGAGCTTTTGCACTGCACTGCCACATATTTTCAGGCAGAACTCTTTTGCAACTAAATATTTTCCCTGCAGAAGCATGTGAAATGTCACTCTCTTGCAAAGTTCCACCACCTAGCTGCTGAAAGAGTCAAAAAACTACAGCCCTGGACTAAACTGGGGCAATGCTCCTGGATGAACCTTCACCATCTTGCTGAAACCATTCTCATGTCAACTGCTTGGGAAAAAGCACAGCTAAGACAAAGGGGAGCTGAAAGCCTGGGGCTTGAATTGAAACTATAAAAGGAACAAAAGTAGCAGCAACAAAACTCTATGGACTCCTTTGGCACCCAAGGAGGAAGCTTAAAACACAGCCAGCCTCCTTCTCTGCTTTAGCCCTCCCTATCTTCTAGGAAAAGAAAAAAAAAGGGGGGGTGGGGTGTGGAGGAAAAAAGAGAAAAGCCAGCTCTCAGAAACAATCTCTTTCTGTGTAAGCATTTGCCAGAGTCTGAGAGAATAAACCAGCATTTCTGTGCCAGCCCATTCACATGGCCAGGTGAAAAGAAACTCATTCCTTTACAGCCTGTGCTGCCCCACACAACATCTGCTGAGAAAGTGGGATGGGAAACACCAAAAAGGGGAGAAGAGAACAGCCGAGGTCTTCAGGTTAGAAGGGCAGGCTGTTCCCACCAGGGAGCCCCTCTTTCACTTGCAGACAACTGCTGCATTTGACATTTCAATGGGAACTGAGGCAGAGCAGGGCGATGGAAGAGGGGGAGGTGGGAGAGCGCACATAAAGGGACAGGAGCGAGAAAAGAGCAGAGACAAATTCTGCATCTCTTTCACTTCTGCTTTCAGGATTATTTTTTTTTTCTTTCCCCCTCCATAATATGGCTGGCAGGAGAAAGAGGAAAGTTGCTTTTAAAACTAGACAGATAGGCAGAGGGTTGGAGCTGTTAAAATCTTCTTCGAAATGAATCAATTTTATGGGGCTTACAGGGCAAAACTCTTTAATTTTTGTCATCCCCTTTTTTGTTTGTGTTTTCAATGAGGAGGAAAAAGGATTTGCATAAAATAAACAAAAAGAATGAATAGCACTAAACCCTGCCATGGGCACCAACAGTGGATCCTTTTAGAAAAAGTTACACGAATATTGTTTCAGTGTTCAGCATTGTCTGAGGGTTCGACACAGATACACATTCATCCCAGGGAGTAATTCTGGAGTCCTGATCACTTCATACAAGCCCCTCAATGAGAGATGCATGCTTTTTAAAAATCTGCTTTATAGAAACTTTCATCCAAACACATCAGAGTATTTTGTAAAGGCTTCAAAGCAGCCCTGTGCCATAAAAGGGTATTATCTCCATTTTACAGAACAGGAAACTGAGGCCCGGAGGGAATCGGGCAGACAGCATCCAGAAATGAATCACTGGCGAAGCCTGGAATAAAACTGGTTCCCTGGAGCACCACGCTTGTCTGCAGTGAATGCAGAAATGGCCTTGGCTAAGTCAGAGTCTTTCTGCTGGGTCTTATGTCGAGCTAAAACATGAAAACAAAAAAAAACCCCAACAAAATGCTCAAAAATGAAATATTGCATTCATATCTACCCCCAGTAGATATGGATTCATGGTCATGACAATCCACACACTGGGAAGCACGGAGGAACCGTTCAGCATTTGGTGAGAAGATGAGCGAATGGTTAAAGTGGGAAGATGATAGAGGAGAATCCAGGAACAGCTTCCCTGAAGGGACTGCAGGAAGGTTAGGGGTCTCCTCAAGAAGGGTGAAGTCCAAATTGGGTTCAACTGTTCAACTTCCACAGATCAAGATGAGAAACAAGATATTACATTACTCAGTTTCTTTAGGTTTGCTTCTCTCTCCATAAGGATTTCCATGAATTCCCCTCGTGGTCAGTAAGGGAGGCAAACAACCAAAAAAGCTTGCATCATTAACACCCCACTCAACATACACCATGCAACAGTCAGGGGTCCCTTGTTATGTCCTTGCGACTAGGGTCACACACAGAGGAGAATCTCCAAAAAGCCACAAAGCCCTAAATGTCTGAGCTATAACTCACAAGTGGGGATTAAGGGGTTAAAATGCTTTGTGTTCAACTGGCATCAGTCTAGAAAGAGTTCAGCATCACTCATCCTTTTGTGCTACGAAAAGTGCCAATCTTTGATCCTCCTTGACCACTGTGACTCAGTATTACTTCCCTCCTGCCTCTCTGCTCCTGGTTAACAGGCCAGTTTGCACTGGGACAGATTTAAGGGTGATCAAACAAGCCACAGGTGCTTCCCAGCAACACCAGTCAGCATGGCATGCACCACACATCACAATGAGCAAGTGCAACCTTCCACACCCTCTTCCTACCAACCCAGGCTCATGGCTCTGCCCAGGGCTCTCCAACCTCCACAACATTCATTTTCACCTTGGTCCACACAACAGGCATCCACAAGCAGGTCTGAAAACCCACAGGGTCCATCAGAAGGCACAGAGAGAACTTGCTAAATGATCTTGGAGCAGTTTAGGGGGGGAGTTGTTGTTTTGTTCCAAGTCAGAAGACTCTCTACAAACAAACATTTCTGCCGATGGCAAAAAATAAATGAAATCTCTATCAATGTTTCTTCATCTTTACAGGTTAAAGCATGAACCCTGCTTTAAAGGGATCCAGGAGTTTGTGTGCAATATGTGCTTTATGGATTTGTCAGACCCACAGCAAGTCCAGTGCCACAGCATAGCAGGTATCAGAACCCCGTGCAGTCTTAAAACCTCTGAATCACACTGGGAGGACATGGCAAACACTTGCCACTCCATCTTTTCCTTCTCCCAACACCTCAGGTGAGAGCAAAAGGAAGCTTACCTCTGCTAGAAAGGAGCTTAGTGCATTCATCAAAACTGCAGGGAAAGCCCCAGCCCATCTTCCAAAAGCTCCTATTTTTACCCTGGAAGAATATTTAAGAACAAGATCTCAGCTTTTCCAGTACCAAGACAGGGAGTGCTCCCAAGGGCTGGAGGATTCGCTGCCTGTCCAGACTCACCACCAAAGCCCAGTAAGTGTAAACATCCTAAGGGGTAAACCTGGATGAGTGCAGGATGGTCTAGGCGGCACCCTGTGCTGTACCACAAACCCACCCAGAGCAAGGGGGATGGATGCTGGATTTTCAGCAAGGAGCTGTTGGCTCCTCTGAACTGCATAGCTCTATTTTTCATCTGCCAAACAGGAATAAAAACTACCCACAGACCAAGCATGTTGAAGCCCTGTGCAGAAGATAAATCTGCAGAGCAGTAAGAGGTTAAATCCCTTCCTGGTGCCTCACAACCAGCTGTCAGGGGGAATACAGCAAGAGATAGGGTTTTTTTTCTTCTCCTTTTAACTGCAATAAAGTTACCCTTTATTATCGTAGTTTTGGCAACAGCAACATAAGTTAGAGAACTTTCCTCCAGTGCGCTTTAATCCCCAGAAGTGACTAATTGAGTGACAACAGAGCAGAGCCACCAAGGCTCTCACAGCCTCTGCAGCAGGTGACAAGAACAAGTCCACCCACCTCTTTCCGTATGGGGCTAAAGCCACCTCCCCATGCCCAGTGCTGAGAGGTTTCGCTGTTTCGGCTGCCACGTTTTATAACACATACTCAGCAGCCAGTTATCTATGGGGTAACGGTGAGTAATGCGCTGGCTGCTATCTGCCTTGCTGAAAGGGTGATGAGAGTCAGGCAGAGATAGTCCTGCTTCCCAAATTAGACAGCTAAACGATCAGGGCCCTTGGAAAAATAACACCATGAGTCCCTCCCCACCACAACCTTTCTGCTCCCAGATAAGTACCAAGCACTGCTTACTGCAGCGTCAGTCCTGGGGTTTTAAAAGTCACGGACAAGATCGTGGAATTGGTTTGGAGTTCATGTGACTTTTTCCATTAAAGAAGCTCATTTGAATGAGCTTTGGGGCTTCTCTTCACTGCTGGACTAGAAATGGGTTTTAAAACCATAAAGGTGATTGAGAGACAAGCTGCTTTTCTGACAGCAGTTGGATGTCAGTGAAATCTTTCAATTTGCAGTGAGGTCACAACTTTTTCCCAGCCAAGAGACGTGGCAACAACCTGTATCTGTCGAAAGCATTCATCAGGCTAACAAGGCATCTTCTCTGCCCTTGGCTCAAACCAAGTTTTTGAGCTCTAATTCACACATATTCCCTTCAAAATAACTGCCTCAGAGCCACAGTAATGTTCTAGCTCAAAGCACTGCTTGGTGATGGGCTTGCTGTGCTGCAGCAGTTGATCCATGTATTCACACAACCAACTGATACGGGCCAATGCCTACTGGTAGAGCAAGTAGCTAGGTGGGTCATAAGCAGAACGTGAACCCATCACTGCTATTTGCTTGGGGGCACCAGAACCAAGTTCCCAAGATGTTTGGCCCCCTACTTTGAAATCTCTGCAGCAGGGGCTGACCACACAGCAGGTCAGGAGGGGACCTTGGATGGTTCAGGCTGATTGGCACAGGCAACCACAGGTTGACAAGGAAATCTTGGTTATGTACATGTTGTTGTCCCCAGCAAGGAACTCAGAGATGCCTCAACTGAGCACTGAGATAGAGCAGAATGTTTGTCTGGGGATAAAGAAAATAAATAAGTTCACCCTGCAAACACCTCCAGGAGAGTGGAAAATCGTTAAGCACTTGACACTGACATGGCTCTTTCAATTTGGCATCTTGGTGCTTTGTGCTCTTTTATCCCTTCCCAGATTTCCCTGGCCTGGGCATGAACTACTGTAAATCCTTACCTATGGGGGGTGGGGATGAAAGGTCCAGGTTTCAGCACTAGTTGAAGACCGGGGTGACCACAATGTTGAGATCAGACTTCATCCAAACCTTCCCACGAATGCAGGAACATGTGTTACATGGCTGTTCTGGTATTTGCAAGCTCCTGGAGCAAGGACCGTTTTTGAACAACATTTAACACCAGCTTAGCACCATTTAATTTTCCATCCCAGAAGGAAAGCTCCGGTTTGCCAGGTTCACTCTGGGCAGAGCTGTGCTGTTCAGAGACCCATGAGCAAGCACTGACTTTGGAGCCTACTCCACCTCCCATTCTGCAGCCACATTCTGAGAAATCGGGGGGGTAGGATAACAATCAGAGAACAAATTTTAAATAAAAATACGTTTTAGTCATCTATAAGATGTATGTGGGTAACTTACCTGCTTGCCATTACAATTAGCAATTTTTTTCAAATGAATTTAAAGCAGATGAAAGCCCTAAAGGCTAAAGTCTGCTGACTTTACCCCCCACCTACCCACCAGTTCCACAAATAAATCTTGTGGGTTTGGAAATAGCTCCTTCCCCACCTCTAACCACAGGCTTGACAGTCCCCGCCGAGCCTCTCTATTTCATTCATTTCTGGATCTTTCATACCCATACAAATATGCATCCACACGCACACACATACAAAGAGCTGCCCACTTACAAACCTGACAGGTAAAATTATTCCCTCCTTCTACAGCCCTCCTAATTGCCTCCCCTGGGCTCTTGCAAAGTGTAAACGTCACTGGCTAAATATTAAGTTCGTGCAGCGTCACCGTTATGCCTCTCATTAAAGGCAATATCTGTCTCATAGCTCAGCGTAGACGTTACTTCCAATTTCACTGGTAGGACCCACATGTAGCATGCAACTTTCCAGTCCAACTTTAAATCATTATGCCAATTTCCTGCAGATATTTAAAGATAATTTTCCCAGGAACCACTTGAAAGATGATGGTGGTATTTCTTTTAAAAACAAACCGATTCTATTTTTTTTTTTTTCCTCCTTTTTCCTAAAACACATTTTGTCCCAGCACACAAAGATGTGCTTTCTCTTGACAATTTTCTCAGAAATTGTGGGTAATTCAAGACCTCAATCATCCAATATCATTAGAATTGAGTCATGAGAAAAGGGTTACGAGAAGGTTTACAATATTTACCATCTTAAATCTCCACTGCTGGAGGCTTGTCATCATTCTACAGTCTCGGCATTGTTTTCTTGTTCTTTGCTTTTTAGGCAGAAGTGAGATGCACAATAAATTTTCAAAAGTTAATCTTTCCATCACAGAAGAATCTTCTCCACAACCTGCTGTTGTTTACGTCTCCTGAAATTCAAATGAAGGAATATGCCACCTGCAAGGAATGGCTATGATTTTAATTGGACTGAAGTAACTATCAAGAGATAAATAAGCAACAAAAATAATTATTGTCAGCAGTTCCTTGTTTGCAAATAGGGACCTGTAACACTTGCTCCTGAGTTCAGGATGCAAACCAGCTCTCCCAAAGACCTTGTGAACCCCATTTCCAGAAGTGACAGGACCTTAAAAAAACAAGGAGTCAGCAGAAAGACAGAAGCAGCTGCGCAAGAACTGGATTTAATCAGAGAAAACTTCAAAATGAGAAAAAAAAAAATATATGCCTGCTGCTAGCTGTGGATTACTCAAAACAGCAGTGCCAAAGTGAGAACTGGTGTGTTAATGTACAAAAAAGATTTCTACAGCTTGATAATTTGCAAAGTGAATTAACACATACAATTAGATGACTGATTTAAACCAAAAGTAACTGTCTTCAAATCGTTTGGACTAATGATTAGTGAGCAACATTGCAGTCATTTTCTGCTTTTTAAAGGAACAGACATTAGAAACAAAGTATGCAAACCCAGATGCTTCTGAACCTGGGCACCTAACAGTCTTGTTCTGATTTTCACATTTTCCCCAGCTCAGCAGCTTTGAAAACCAGAGCATGCACTTAGTACCCAATCATGGGTACCATGAATTTCTGAAGCCTGAGATTGGAAAGGGTATGACTAGAACTATTGGAAATGAACCACTAAAATATCATAAAGCACCTGACTTCCCAATTGATTTCCTTCAACAGCTGAATGTTGGTTACAGATTGAACAAGGAGTCAATAATTCCCATTTCTATTTCCAACTCCATCACCGAGAACATTTGGGAGCATTTCTTCTAGGAAAGATCATCCTCGCATCCTTCCATGCAGGATATCAATTTGTCAGTGTGGGTTTATGACACTGAGGTCTTTGCATTAACAAGATAAAGGCAGGATCCCCAGGAGCTCAGCACACCCTGCCAGGACAGTTATTTCCCAGCACCCACCACCCCAGAGCCTGGCCATGGGGATCCGTACAGCCCCCCTGGTGCTCCGACTGTCACAGACCAGGCTGCAACATCCCCTTTCAGACTAAAGCAGTGCTTCGGTGACTGCAACAGATCAGTTAGGATGATCTTAGACTTGGATGTAACTGCTGTGTCTGTAACAGGGTATTTATATTCCTCCTTTGCATAAAATGCACAACCCTTACCCAAGGACATGGAAGGAATTCCCACCCCCCACTACCTAAGCCTAGACAAAGGTACAATATGCATACATTTTTTCCAACCATGAGCAGATTAAATACCTTTTTTTTTCCCCTGGGTCTGACAGAAAAGGGAGCTGGAACAAAAAAAAGTCTCTAAGAAAAACAAACCAGAGTCAGGCAACAGCTAGTACCTAAAGGCTGAATCCCACCGCAGGTGTCTTATTTTCCTGAGGGCCACCTTTGCTATTTGCTCCGCACCCCAGATGCTACAACTCCAGATGCAGCGGGATGGGTTAGTTCTGACTGGAGCAAACCATGTTTTCCCTCAGTCCCCCCCCTTCTCCTGCTGCTAGCAGAGGCACGCCAGCCACCAAGGGGTTCACAAAGCCACTTTGATCCAACACACCTTACTCCTTTCCCCATCCCAAACCATATAATGATGCTTAAAATACCTCCAAGATTATGCTTGTCACTGGACAAAAGCATGAGCACTTGCAGGACGCTGCAATTAGTAGCTCACCCCCGCTAAGGATAATGAGGAGACACTCAGCACGGGTGAACAAGGAGAGGAGGCAGAAGTGAGAACAGGAATTTCAGCCTCAGGTGTTCGGGCACTTCAGGGTAAAAATGCCTCCTTGCTCTAAGCGCCTGGAGCATCGGAGAAGGCGCAGTGTGTACAGAGACAAAGGGAGAGACACAGCTAGACCCAACCTGTCCGTACTTGCTCCTGTCTTGTAAGCACGAAGGGAGCAGAAAGTTTTTGCAAGTTGGTCCCCATCCCCCAGCCTTCCCTCACACCGCAGTCCCATGCTGGCCACACTGTCCCACGATGCTCAGCCCCACCAAATCAGGGTCAGCTGCCAACACACCTCCACGGAGAGGCTTTTTGTAAAAATAGCTCTGGAGCACATCTTTTTCCCTTCCCTAAAGGAAGGGACAAAGCCATGCACTGAGTTGGAAAAGCAGAGGCCCCCAAAAAAACAGCTAACTGCTTTTGGTTAGTAATGTGGAAACAGGAGCCTGGCCAGCTCTTACAAAATACACTTTTGACACTGATCTCCCAAACAGGAACAGACTTGTTCTGGCTGTACATATGTGTACACACACCCACACGCACAGATGCAAGAGGGAAACTCGGTTCTTCTGGGGTCCTGCCACCAGCACTAACCCAGTCATCATCACCTCAACCCTCTGCCAAGGCTTGGTGGCATTTCAGCTCCAGCTGGCACTCCTGGAGACCAGGAAACCAAACTGCTGATCCTGCCACTGACCTTGCAGGGGATCTACCATCAGAGGCTGCAAATGCTGGTAGGAGCTGGGAAAGTAGGGAGGAAGAGATGAGAATCTACATTCATCAAATGAGGCAACGAAATGAATTGTCCTTTTCAAGAGTTGTGAGTGCTCCAAGTGCAAATCTTTCAGAGTTTGTGACAATAAATTTCCCCCCATCCTATTAATAAGATATAATAGCAATTCTGAGAATAATGGCCTAAAGCCTTAAAGTGACAGAGCAATCAAAAGGAAGGTGAAATATAAGGCTGGAGGAATCAGTTCTGGGGCTTTGCAACCTCCCTGTGTGACACTCAAGCAGAGCATGATAGATTTAGTGGTTTCTCAGCCAGAAAAACACTACCAAAAGTGGCTTATTTTTAAAAAAAAAATCTATCAAATTCACTTTTTAAAGTAGTTCTCAGTGCACATATGTCAATTGTTTGCACAGCTCAGAAAGATTACCATGATCTGCCATCTACGCCTGCAGCAGGGACAGGCTGGATGTACCCAACTCCTGCCCCTCCTACGCTACAGCTGTCACGAGGTTTGCAGGCACTGCCACCTGAATGCAACAGCACAGGTGGCAACAGGGACAGCAAGGATCATGCTTGGAGCAGGTGGGGAAACACCAGGGTTGGTTGGTTTTTTTTTAAAATATCTTGCCCTGTAGAAGGTGCTTAGGAAAACTGAATCGAACTGAAGGCTTAATGTTTTGAGAACAAAAATTGTGCCTGATATTGTTGGGGGGGGGTTATTTTGAGCCAAACTACAGTCAAGTCTACATTTTATTTGTAATTTTCTGCTATCTTTTTAAAATCTAGTGAGGGAATTTTTTTTTTTTTGCAGGGAGGTAGCTGCAACCCCCTTCCCCCCCAAATTTTGAAATCTAAGAAACCCTGTCAAAAGAGTTAATACTTCTACGCTTTTTCCCATTTCTTCTAATGATGCCTCATTCTTGCTTCTTCCCTCATCTTTTCTCTTTTCTCTCATCATTAACCAAAGGTGGAATTCTCCAGAACACTGTCCTACTAAGTTAAATAACCCCTAATAAAAAAATCCTTGCACCCACAACTAATACAAAAACCGCTCGTGATTTAATGATGCTCCTCCACACTTCGTTAGCTTTTATCAGTATGGAAATCAGGATTCGTTCTGAGCTCTGCAGACCTGTCACTGGAGATGGGCATGGGGGAGCAGGGTGAGTTTCTGGCTTTCTCCCTGTCACTGGGCCTGTTGCCATTGATTTTGGGGGTGTCAGAAATGTCACCCACGGAGATTTTCAGCGATAGGTTGCTGATTCTGATCCAGCCCCAATTAGCAGCCTCCTGACAATTGTTGACATTGGAGAGCTATGAAGTAAATTGGGGGCCTTGATCCAATGAACCATAAAAATAAATAATAACCATAAAACTACGTCTGCACTATAAAATCTCACACAGCGATTGCCAGTAACGATTCCTGCTATTTATGTACGCTACCTGGCTGGGGAGGGCTCTGCACTTAGATACGTGACAGAATCTGCCTTAGCAATCTATATGAGAAGGTGAAGGGTTGGAGTAGGCAGTGAACCCGCACTATATAACCCAAATCAGGGCTGAGGTATTGTGGGTAGATCTGTCATTGAAACTCTGTCCATGTGGTCTTTCAAAAGAGACAAAGAAGCACGTTTCAAGAGCTCTTACAGTTCCAGGAGTTGGATTGAACCCCTCCTCAAGCTCTAAATGACCTCTTAAACAAGGTGGCAAGACCAGGGAATATCTTCAAATGTGCTTTGAGCATCTCTCCCAAAACATGACTCCACTCAGACTCTTGTTTTGATTCACTTCATCTTCACTATTGCTTTAGTCTACATAAATATATTTAGAGAAACCCCACGTATCTGCCAAAGTAATTTTCAAATCAGAACCTCGTGAGTTATAATTGCCTTTTCCCAGAAAGCAGTACATGACAACTCGATTCACCCTGGTCTTGTAAAAACGATCTTGATCTTTGCCAAAGCCTGGCTATGTCTGGTTCTTAATAAACCACCAAGCTGGGACCGACTTAATATTAATTTAAAATCTTCAGTACTGAAAACTATGGAAGTCTGGTTCTCTCTTACCAGCTCTCAGCAGGGCTGAGACACCAGCAAGGCTTTTAGTGTTTTATTTAGTGGTACGCACCTCTGCATATCAAACTTCTACTGCCTTCAAACTGCAGAACAGCCTTAAAACTTTTAGTGCTATGCTAGCTTGTACAAGAGAGAAATTTCTAGGCTTTACTACCTCTACCAAGCTTAACACGGTGTTGGAGAAGAGCTAAGATCCTTACCTAGAAGATGACAGTATAAAGTTATCATTTGCAAGCAGCCTATTGACATTTCCTCCAGAGCAGCCAAATTAATACAATACCAAGTCCTTGCCCATGTTCTATGTAATTAATTCGACACTCAGATGACATTTCATTTAATCAAGACATATCATATCTTCTCTTTCAGCTGAAAGAAACACTGAAGTTATAATGAAAACAGGTCGATATATCAACTACTAGCAATTTTTCTCTGTATTTCTGCTGGTTCCTGAAAGCCAAAAGAAAAAGAGAGCTGATGGTTCCCCTTGTTGATCTGCTTGCTCCTTGTTTGATACTTACAGCGATGCAACAGTCAGACAGGCAGTGGACATCTCAGAACAGAGAAGTTTCTTGTTTTCATTACATTTGCTCACAGTAGAATCAGTTACAATTTATTTTCTCCACAACTAAAAGTGTGTTTTCATGTAAATAAAAGAATAGAATCATCAGAGGAGATCCGACCATCTGGTCCTGCATTCTGACTCCGATGGGGATCGGCCCCAGCTGTTTCAGGAGAGGTTTTTTTTCCACCCAATCCTCTCCTGTAACAAGACAGTTTGCATCCTGAAACAGGGGGGCTTCCCTCCCCTCCAAGCTTTTAAGAATTTGCAGCTTTCCAATTTTATTTAGCTACATTTTACAAAAGATTCCCAAATATTTTACCTCATGCTTTTAGAAAGGTTAAGGAGTGAGCCAGCTTTTCTAGGCAGCATGAGCTGGCTCTTGCACCCTCAAAGTATTTACAGCCTTCTGTGAGACATGTAACAGAAAAGCTTCATGCTATAGCAGATACATCTATATTTCCCAAATCATAGGCAAGATTTCATGAGATTAATTCAGCTGCCTTCATACCATACATAAAATTTCGCAGCCCCCTTCCCAGGGGGGTGCTGGAATTGCCATTCTGGTTTCTAATGAGGGGAAGGAACTGGAACGCTCTAAATTTGCCACTTTGTCTGCTTCACGTGAATCAAAGCACAGCTGCAAAATTTGGGAGCAGAAAAAAGTGTGTGTGTGGGGAGGGGGAATCTCCCACCACACACATCCAAAATATAAATACTCCTGGCTAGTAAATGTCACTTGACACTCTCACATCAAACCTGTCATCAGCTCAAGCGGTTAAAGGGAAAACGCTGCTGGGGTTGGGTTCACAAATCTGTCCCTAGGACTAATTTATAAGTAACCCTTCTATATTAATTATTCCTAAGTATGCCACAATGACACATTAAATTTGCATGCAAAAGCCTAGTTAAAATCTGAACAAGCCAAGACCTCTGAGAGAGCACAGCACATAAGAAATGTATTGTTTTAAATAACCACCTACTGCTAAGCTGGGGCACGGAACATATTTGGAAGCAGTAAAACTGCTGGAGAGAAGCAAGGCTATTTTGAAAACAACACATTTGGGTCCTGCTAACATTGGAACAAATGAACAAACATATATTAAGGTTGGTGTAAGGTGCTTGTTTGGGTTTTGGCTTGGTTTTTTTTTATTTTTAATCAAATAAATGCAAGTATATATTTGCCTAGTCTGCTGATCCCTGGAGATGGGAGTTATGTCTGCCTCGGTCGCAGCTGTAGCAAGCGCATGGAAAATGCAGGTAGCAGAAACCATTCCAGCTCCCCAGAGGCTTCGCAGTTGCAGGGACTATCCGTAGTTCAGTGAAGCTCTAAATCAAGTTAGCAAGCACTGGCCCTGCTTCGATTTGCATAGACCTTCCCCACAGTGCACCAGGATGTTTTTACCTCATAACAGATACCAATCAATGCTAAACAAATTGCTTGCATAATTATGCATATTTGTACAGTGCCATCAGTTGCAGCTGATGTCACTTGATTATCTTTCTCCTAATTTTTTTCATCAATGGAAGCTTTTGTGACTCACTCTCTAGAGTTTATTATGGGCTGTGCCATCTCAAGTGTACTCCTAACACTTGCATTATTGCCACAGACACGCTGTTTCGAGATGGGGTGGGAAGGGTGAATTCAGCCAGACACCTTTTCCACCCAGTGGAATGTTACTAATTAGTTATGTATCCTATTAAATGCATGATGTTATTTATAAAGTGCTCATCCACATACCAGCTCTAAAAGGATCAAATCTTCTAACTCCCTGATGAATCAGAGTTCAGTATATTCAGGTTTGCTGTAATCAGATGGCAAAGGCTTGCTTTTAAGGGAGATGCGCCTCACTTTTAGATTAATAATGAACAAACATCAGGAGTCCATAGGACAAATGAAAGGAGACTCACTTCTCCGGGAAACAGTTATCCTAGAACAAAATGCTTGTCCTTTGTGCTGGCACTAAAAGCAGCACTGCAGAGAACATTTAACTGCTTATTACCTCATGCTGTCCAGCCAAAAAATGGAATAACATACAAGTTTGGCCTCAGCATGCTCCCCCAGGGAATGAAGTCACTAGTTCATATGCAGGACCTACAGAAGAAACAGGTTGGCAGTGGGTGGGGAGGACCTGTGGTACTTATTTCATGAGATGATCTCCAAGACATGCTGCAGGAGATGCTGAGCTGATCAGATCTACCATTAGGCTTTACCCAAGCCACAATAATTTGGAAAGAAATTAAGGGATGAAGCAGCCTGGCTCTGGCCCATCACAGGCTGCCTGGCTTGCTGGCTCTCATCCTACTTTGTTAGGCCCACAAAGTGAAAACAGTGTGAAAAGGCGAAGCGTGACAATGAGAGGACACTCAGGAGCTGCAAACCTAGCAACAAAAGCAAGGAGCTGCTGAAAGCCAGGCTGTACCTGCAGTTTGTGGACAATAAACTCAATTCTCCAGGGACTGAAGAGGGCATGAAACCTTTGACCTTCAGGTCACTGGTTCAAAACCCAGACAGATTTTGTGAACAAGCAAAAGTGGTTCCTGCCTGATTGCTGTTTTGCGTCTAAGTAAAATAAATGGGAGAGTCATACTCCAACTTGTGGCTGCCCACAGCCTGACAGTCACCTTTCAGTGCTCAACAGTAAGATTTGCAGCAGCAGCCCAGCACCTTCAAGAAGAACAAAACCTGCAATCCAAGTGAGACGCATGCCAGGGTCACCACACCCCAGCTCAGTGCAACCATCAGCAGCCACAGCCTCAAAATTCTTCCCTGGAACCACCTTAATATCTGCAGTAGAAGTCAAATTCATCATTCCAATCCTAAAGGAAATTAATCCAGGGAAACATCCCATCTAGTCAAGGTGGAGGACGCCTGGGAAGGTGGGAGCCAGTTCACAGCACTTAAACCTTCATACTGCAATGTCATCAGGTTGACTCCTCCAGCTCCAATTTAGGTAAGTGATGCAAGGTCCTGGCTGCATCCTGGGAACCTGGCTCCTCCATGAATATCCCCAATGTAAGGCTCTTTGCAACAACCATATCCATCTACCATTCAGTTATTCTAAAACCCAGGGAAGAAAAACCCTTGCTGTTCTCCCAGTGCAACCATGAGTCATCCTTCAGAGAAAGGTGTGGACAATTAAGAGCATCTGTCAGCAAAGCCAGTGACAAATGACTCTCATGGCTCTGAACACATACACACACACACTTTGGTCCATAGCTTTGGCAACTCTGGAGTGTTTTGGAAATTTATTATTCCACAGCAGACTCCCCCCAGCTTGTTTACTTAGCACACATGCTTAATAAGAAGCCTGTTAAAAAGCCCATGGTTATGGATCACTCCTGGGCTGTCGAACAATCACGCTGGATTATGGTGTTGATCATTAATTATTGGGGAGGAGGTGAGGGCAGCAGGCCTAAATTAAAAGCAAATCCAGAGTTGATTAGGCACATAGTAAACAGGGTGTAAAGACAAAGACAGTCAGCTCCTCCCTACAGCCATAGGTGGGACTAAGGGACCAGGCCTCTCCTGCTGGCTCACTGCGCTGCTCTTGCTCAGCGGGTAACTGTGTTTCTGTCTCTTTGGGAACATCCAAGGGCCTGTTTCTTTGTCAGAAGAGCAATTTTCTTATCCAAGATAAGGGCAGCCAAAGATGTTCACGCGTGATGCTTCACTGAGTTTGGGGCTGCAGGGTGTGCTGTGTATGGGAACACTGTGAACCACCCTGGGGCCAAACACTGCCTCTTCCCAATCATTCTTAAATGGATAGAAGACAACTCTCACCGTAGAAACACTGCACACATGACCCCCTCCACGAGGCAAGAGGCAGCCCTCAGCATGCCTGCTTTGGCCTGTTCACTTCTCAGCAGCATCCCAAAAGCAGCACTGAATTTCAGACCACTGCACAACCACTGCAGCATCTCAACACAGGGGATTTGTTGTCTGACTAACAGTCAAAGCCACAGGAGTAACAATCTGCACATTTAACCTAAATCTAGCCTATAGCGGCATATGTTGTTCAAGTGAAGCTCTGTGAGCTCTCCTTGAGTATTGTTTCAGATTCAATTGCTTGAGAAATTTATCCACCACTTTCTACCATCTTTGATGTTGCTTTCAAGACCTCCTTGATTCCAGAGATACAGCATGGGATTAGCTGAGCTCTGAGGTGCAAGCATACAAACACGTTCTCTACATTCTCAACCAAGAAGTCTCATCCACTTTCCACCCCACATTCCAGTGCCCTACCATCCAAACAGACTTGCCACTACTCATTTGTTTCCAGTCCACACAGGTGCATCACAGGAAAGCCCCCTGTAAATCTTCCCCCAAAAATCTTCCACAAGGAAGCACCACAGAGCACAACACACTTTTAGCACACTCAGGTCCTTCATGAGTGGCCAGTCCATCAAGGACATTTGGCTAATGAGCAAGTTGAAGCTCACCTCTGGCCAACCCTTACACAGATGGAAACCTCTGACTCAAACCCAGGTTCCCTGCTTGGTCTCATTACTCATCCAAGGAACCCACCCACTTTGTCATTACCCTGGAGCCCTCTAGTACTCATTTCAAGCTTCCCACCCTGCTTTTCAAACCAAGCTGACTCTTTCAGGCTACTTCCAACACAAAAAAATTTCCTCTGCAAAAGTTCCAGTACCTTGGCATCCAAAGCCAAGCATGCTTGCCTCAAAAGAGGACCCTCAGTCTTGACAGACCTCAAGAGGTATCTTTGCTGCCAAACCCCAAGAGAAGCTGCAGTGCTCCCCAGGTCAATGCAGAATGCCATTCCCAGGGCTGAAGGAAAGAAGAAAAAAAACCGAACAGGAATGAAAGCAGACAGGTCTTTTGTCTCAGAGCTGCCTATCATTGTGCAGCCAGATGTGAGCAGAGTTTAAAGGAAAGGATTTATAGGACTGCCTTGCCAGACCAGGCTCAGATGTTTTTCCAAGCTTAGGTAAGACACAAGAAAAAAAAAATAATTTTCCCTGTCTGCTTTAACTCATGGAAGGAAAAAGAGGTTAACTTTAATTAATTTTGCCTATAAATGAGCTGCACTCCCTGGATAAGGGCTCAGAAAATTAACATAGGGTTGCCCAGAACAAAGGGAAACCTGACAGTAAGGCAGGTAAACACAATTGAAGCTGTTTCTTATGGGGTTTTACTTGCAAAACAGCCACAGCTCACTGCACATAGTCATCTTGAAGGGCTCGCTGTCCTCCTAGATACAGGCATGCAACCACCTCATGCCCTACTCATACACAAATGTCAGTAGAGACAAATCTGAACCAAAATTTAGTGAATCTGAGTAATTATTTATTTGGAAGACAGATGCTTTCCAGTTTTGTTTCATCTTGGGGTGTTTTTTTTACTTCCAAGCCAAGCACACCAGATGGCCAATACCACTCTCATTGCTAGGTACTAATCAGGCACTTCCATATGATATTTGCCATGAAGAATTAATACAATTAGGTCAGGATGTAAAGACATCATATTATACATGGCAATAAGCCCAGATTAACTTTCTATTCCTCTTGCAACTGCCTGTAGCCTGGGTGAAGTCAGAATCCAGGTCCCCTTTCACTGCAGTGAGCTGAGCTGCTCCAGATCTCACTGCACAGCAGTTTTGCAGCTGCAACTCTTGTTTCCCTTCCATTGTACAATGAAATTCAGCTTCAAAAGAAGACTTGGCTAAGGGATCTCCAAGTACATGCTTAGCAAAAGGATGATGCCCTTGTAATCTCTCTCACTTACTGTAGAAGTTTCATCTCCCCCTATTTTTCAAACACCTCAAATGTGTAAAGTGATATGAGTGGAGAATGGGTGAGAAGAAGGGCCGGACAGTCTACAGCTGGCCAGGCCCTCCAAGCAAGGAGCTCATGAGAACATAGAAGGGAGAACTACTGCCATGGACATCACACCCCACCATGGTGCTCTTCCCTGAAATGAAGTAGTGAATCAACTTTTTTAAAAAATCATTGTTGTTCCTTCCTTTTACTTTTGCCTGAAAAACTGAAATATAAACAATTTTTCCTGCAGCAGAGGTTAGCACAGTGACAGGACCCAGGTTTGCCTGGGAAGGATAGCTCCCCTCTACTTCCCTCTCAGGGCAGACTCCAACCCTCACCCACCATGGGTCCTGTTTCTCAAGGTTTAAGGCTGTGAGCAAAAGCTGAATTGCCCAGCGATATATAGGAGATCAAGTCTTGGTTCTCCACTCTGACAAAAACACAAGGCATGACTTTGGCCAAGTTGCTTGCTTTTTTTTCTGTGCCATAGATCCCCCACTGTACCAAAAGTTCAAGCCAAAACCCAAAACTATTCTGTGCAGTGAGGCAAAGTTGGAGGCAGAAAGCTCTTGGACTGCAGAACAAGGTGAAAGCCAACCAGGGACCTGCTCCTGGGCAGCTGAGGGGCCAGAAGGATCAGTGAGTGCCATGCAGGGCTGTTGTGCCATCCCCAGAACTAATTCCCAAGTGAGGCTCTGCTGTCTCACACTGTGGCCAACATCCCAGCAGGCCTGCTCAAGGCAAACCCTCTCCTGCAAACCACGCGATGGCTCTGCTCTGCTTCCTCCAGCTACTTAAAATTCAAGACATCTGTGTTTACTTCATGACCCATAACAGAGGGTTGTTTTCCCTGGAAGGGCTCCATCACTGCCTCTCTCCTGGTGCCTACCATGTGTCCATTTATTATTTTTTTTCCTCAAGGAAGGTCTGCATGCTGCTATTTTCAGCACCCTCCCCATGTGCTAGAGGCATTTCATGCTTTAGGACACATGGCAAGGACTGCAGAAATATTTCCTGTTGGTCCAAGGAAAGGCTTCTCTAGGAAAAAAACATAATAGTGCTTCAAAGACCCCATTCCCCATGTACTGCACAGCACACAGGGCAAATGGAGCACTCAAATTTGCTTTTGACACCACACAAAGTGTAAAAACCCTACAGATTGCCAGGAAGCCTCCCAAGCCAACCACCTACTGCAAGGCAATTTAAGGCAAAACATACTCCTTGTTGCTGCACTTCATGTTGTAACACAAGGGGAGCATAGCCTTCTTGCCAGATCCCAGGATGAAGCAGACTAGCCAAAACTCACCTGGACCTAAACCCCAAAACCTGTTTCTAAACAGGGCAGCCACAGCTGGTGGGATCTCTTGTCCTACCTCCTGCTGTGGTGCAGTGTAAGGAGAGCACAGTCCCTCTCAGGACTGACAACCCTCATTCCTGCTGCAAAACACCCTTTCTCTTCTGTGTGACAGCAGGATGCCTGAATTGTTACCCCACCACCTCCCTCTGGTAAGACACTAAGGGGCACCAATTCCCTGACCAGGACCAACCTCTTGAACTAATATCCTTCACATTTACATGGATCCTATAGGATTCAATTCCCCTCTGCCCTGCACTGAGGTTTCCTCACCTTCACAAATCGTTTCTCATTCTCTCCCATTTCACTTTGTGACCCCACAAGAGGAAAAAGTCACAGAATCACAGAATCGTAGGGCTTGGAAGGGACCTCCAGAGATCATCGGGTCCAACCCCCCTGCCAAAAGCAGGCTCCCTAGGACAGGTTGCTCAGGTAGACATCCAGACAGGTCATGAATATCTCCAGAGAGGGAGCCTCCACAACCCTCCTAGGCAGCCTGTCCCAGGGCTCCATCACCCTTGTGGTGAAATTAGAGTTCATTATTATTAATACCATGATTATATAGTAGAGGAGACTGGAAGGCACAGGTAGCAATGGATGGGCTGAGTGGAGCAGCACAGTTGGGTGGATGGGAAGAGGCAGGAGGAAGAAGGGATTGGCAGGAAGCCTGCAGTACAGTGTGAGGAGGGCAGTGCCACATCCCAGTAACCCCCTCCAGCATGGAAGTGGAAATTAGCTCCTTTCCTACAGGATCCAATTCCCTTACGCCCTGCGCTGAGGTTTCCTCACCTCCCTGACAGCAGGGAGGTGCTTGGCTGGAGCCTTTTCAGGGTGCACGGGGCCAAATCCCAACCAGCACATGTGTGCACACCCTCTCTCCTCCCAGGGGAACGTTGAGGGGGTCAGCCCAGGAGAGCTCAGGGCGTGGGGCAGAAGGGACTTTGAAGGCTGACAGCCTCAGGTGCAGGCACATGACTGCAGACATTCCTGCAAAGCAGGAGCAAGAGATTTGTTACCTGGAGAGGGCTGAAGCTTGATGAGTGATGTCTTCATCCAGCTGTCCAAGAGGGGGTTATTCTGCCTGCAGGCAACTTCTGCTTCATCAGGGCCAAGAGCCCACATGCAAGACTTTGTAAGGTCCTTAAGACATCTGTGAAAGGGAGAGGACCTCAGGGGGAAAAAATAAATATATATATATTAGCTGGGGAAAGGGTGCCTCTCCTGTTTCCATGTCAGCTGGCGGGGAGACGTGGAAGGCCTTGCAGAGCTCCTGCCTGCCTGCACACTCCTCAGCATGGGACCTGCAGAAACGTGTTCCCCCTCCTAACGAACTCATGTCACTAATCTGGCAGCCAGCCCTCAGAGGGGGATTGCTGAGCAGCCACAGCTCTGGAGAACAGAGCGGGACACATGGAGTTTCCAGCATTTTTTCTAATTTCCAGAACTTTTTTCCAGTGGAGAGGCATTCCTCTAGGAAGGGAATTGCCAGGGTACAACAGAGCCTGGTTTTCTGAGGAAAATGTCAGAGACAACCAAGTACCCCATGTACTGCTAGATGAAAATCAGAGGGAAGATTTTGGAAGAGAGTATTTGAGTATGTTGTGGCAAGGAACAAGAGCCTGAAGGAAATAAAGGCTGTTGTGCAGGAGAGATGGGCTCCTGGGTACCATCCCACCCATACTGTGGGCAGTCCTGTGACCTTGGAGAAACAGGCACGTTACTCCATGCTCCACTCCCCTTATCTGCAAATTTGGGCTGGTTCATTACCACTGCATTTTTAGAGTCAACATATGAGCTTTAATTTATTAGTGCCCATAAAATCCTTTGCATTCCAGGGTGGGAGTTTTCTGCAGCTCAAACCTCACTGCCGCCTTCTGCTGCCAAAGCACGCCTGTCACTTCGTGGTGTTCTCCACACCACAGCAAGACACTTCCTGGGTAGCACCAATATGTGCTATTTTCCTAGCATCTAGTTCACTTTTCCTTCCTCTGACATGAATTTTAGGCTCCATAAAGCACACCTCAGAGAACCTCACACCTCCCCACTGTGCAGCCACAGCTACAAGACTTGGCACTTAGCAGATTCAGCTCTCACTGGTGAGGACACAGCCCTTCGCTGCAAGCAGAAGCACAACTACTCACCAGTACAGAGAGGTTACTTCTCATCCCAGGGGAGGCCTGGGCATCAGTGGGAAGAGGATGACAGCTACTGCTACTTCACAAGGGTGCACGTTGCTTGGCCATCAGATGGGATGAGTCTCCATTTGCTTCAGTTAAGATTTCCTGCAAGAAGCAGAAGGAAGCCATAGTCCAGACCAGAGACAAGGTAAGGGGCAAACAGGCACTCCCTGTCTGCTCTGTTGAGTGGGATCCATTCAGGAATGTGTTCAGGTTTGGCTATCCCCATTTAGAAATACACCTGGGGCACATCAGTTTTACACTGGCTTCTGGAGTTCCATGTTTATGGATCAGCAACACAGACAACAGGAAAATGGATGGCTTTGCATCTTGCCTGAAAGATGCGAGGCCAGAGGGATCTTCCTTGTCTACATGAAGAAGAAGATTGAGGACAGTGTTATGTCCTTGTGTTTGCACCCAGACTTGCAACACCACAGATACTGAGAACTTGCTTTCCAGTTTATTCCACCAGTCATTGCTACCACACAGGGAGCTGCAGGGGATAAGGACCCTGTAAGCACCAGATGAAGAATGAAAGGAGCCAGGGAGAGCCTTGTGCCCTACAACTGGATGCCAGCCACAGGTTTCCAGGTCACGAGCACTCCTATTTCTTTTCCAGCAAATACATTTCCATTTGGTGCAGCCTCCTCAAAGCTGTGCCCAAGAGGATCAAGCAAACCAGAGCACCTCAGGACTCAGACAACTCGCCCCCCCAGCCAGACTCACCACAGGCCATGGCAGAGGGGTGAAAAGGCTTCGCATATGGCTCTCATCGCTCTTCCTTTTATCCTGGTCATGCCCAGCAGGCAAAGGGGAGCTAGAGGAGGTGGGGAGAAGGAAGGGGGGTGGGAGAGGGTTAAACTTGAGGGAGGCAGGGAAATAGCCTGACCCTGGTTTTTTAGCACAGCCAGCAAGAAGGCTGCCTGCCCGCCTCGGGGGGCTATTAAGGGACTGTGGTGACTTTCATCCCCAGGTCACCAGTTCAAATCTGGTCCAAGCCAGGGACAACAAAGGTATTATGTGAAATTAATTGCCGGTCTCAAGTCCAATTCCTAGTACATGTGTGTCCATTTCAGTAAAACTTACACCAGCTAAAGGCCACTCAAGCACAGGGGCAGAGAAGCAAAGGGCGATGAAGCTCCCGACTCATCCCCAGATGGAAACCTGCCTTCGGCAAAGGTCAGCACGATCAAACAGTGCTTGTTGTCCTGCTCTTGCCATTTCCAGAGGTATTGTTCTCACACCACATATGCTTTCGTGGAGAAATAACTTCAAGATGTCTCAAATTCACATACCCTGAGCCAATAACTCAGACTGGTGATTAATCCCTAACACAACACCAGAATCTTTCTTTCCCAAAGAAAAGTGTCTGGGATAACCAGATGAAGTTACATGGGGAGGTTTACAAGGCAGTGTCTTTGTTCAGATTTCGCACAGCCATCAGCAAAGCAGCTCCTCACCCACGAGCACAGGAATAAGTGCAGACTGGAGAACCCCTCACTGTTCTGAATCATAATTGGGCAGCATGTCTTCTGGCTACTGGTCAGAATCAGTGCTCGCTTTTCACTTTTAAAGGAACTTGATGAAAAAGATTGGAGAGAAAGCCACTCACCAAGGAGTTTAAAAAATTAAACTAAATATCAAAATACTTTAGAACTCACATTCATGGAAAACTGACTCGGCTGCTTTAACAGAGCAGGAAACTACCAAACAGAAACAAGATGGTCCACAGCAAATTGTCCGTGTTAGCAAACCAATGGTTCACACCAGTTGGGCTCCAGATGGTACCTCCATACCACCATGTGGGACTGGGGGAAAACACGCCAGAAACCTGCCTTAGTCATTCCTGGGGTGTCTAGGGTTGCCAAAAAACCAGCGGTACCAGATGCAGAAGGGCACCTTGTAGCCTTCCTGGACAGTGCACTCACAGACAAGGGCTGAGCAATGACTTAAAGACTCCCAGCACTTATTTTCCATCTTTAAACTAGGCAACATGCAGCTCTGCCCAGCTGCCACAGTGGAGCAGGCAGAGCTCTCCAGTCACAAGGACAGGCTCACCCCCCAACTGATGCTCACCCATTATGCACACCAGCTCCCTTGTGCTACCCAGAAGCATTACCTTGTCTAATTTCTCAGTCAAAAATGACAGCAGATGGTCTCAGCTGGGAAATGTTGCTTGCCCCTGGAGTTACAGCTGCATCTCTCCTGACTGCTCTCCTCTCCCAATTAGAAGCAAATCTGCCTCCTGTCAGGCATCAGTTCATTCTGCCCCTACAGCCCACCCCATACTGGCTCCCATTTAAAAATAAAAGATTGCCTTTTCTGAGCTGCTTATTGCTGCCTGCACTGACAATAATTCTGTGGAAATTGGTCGTTGCCACCGCTGATGACCATTAGCATGCTGACCTGCTTTGACTTCGCCATCAGCTTTGAATATCAAATCGGTGATTAACGACTTCCAGTAATGACCCTGCCAGGAGCATCCCTGTGTTTCTCCAAGAAGGTACCCTCTGAACCAGATCGTTACAGGAGCTTGTCATTTGTCAGCAATTTAAAAGCTGATAAGTCAGCAGCATGCACTCAGGGATGAGGCTGGGCTGGTTTCCTTGATGCCTCTGTTGTACTTTTCCTTGTTCACCAGCAGAGGCAGATATAATTCATACGGTTATGGCCAGTCTTGTTTGGTTAGTAACACCTGAGAGATTAGTTTCCCCTTTCTTGATCCTCTTTCCCAGAGTAGCTAATATTGGCCATCTAAGGCCGTGATTAAAAAGAAAGCATCGAGTCTGGCATTCATTGCCTCAGTCACAGCTCAAAGACACAACAAAAAATAGCATAGGGTACCAGTCCATTAAAAATTAATTCTTCCAGCTCAAAAAATGTTGGTAGATTAATTCTGACAGGTGTCTGTGTGTGTTCTGCATTGCATTAAATATTCTCTGGCTTTCTACACACCTACCCTGCCTGCATACCAGTGTAAAACCAGTGCAAGTTCTGTACATGCCAAGGGGCAGTCTGGATCAGATGTATCGCTGACTGGTCCAGGGCTCAAAGCCAGCACTAATGAGTATGAAGCTACAGCCTCAGAGGCAGGGCGCTGGGCACACTAGACCGTTGCTCTGCCCAGGTACCTTAGCTGCTCAAAGAGTAAAGCTTTAACAATGCCACAAAGCCCAGGCCAGAAAAACCAAATCCAAGGCAATACATTCACCCTAACAAAAACATCCAGTCATCCCTTTGATACTTTTACAAGGGCTTTTGAAAGAGCTCCCTGGAGCTGCATCAAGACTGCAGTGAGCAGGTGAGCCACACTTGGAAGCTGACTTCACATCTGCAAGTGCTTTATGGTCCTAGGGAGAAAGAAAGAGAGGAAGAAGAGATCCTCTAATGAGGTTATTTCCAGTGCCTGACACCACAGCAAGGCAGCATGATGCTGCACTCCTTCCTCCTGCAGGAAAGGAAAACCCTTTGTGGGAAGGATTTAAAGGGCTCCGAGACACTGAAGGTGCCATCTCTCAATAGAGAGTCAGGGCCATGGATCAATTTGGCAAACAAAGGAAGAGTTTCTAGGATTTTCATCAAAACAAAACCACCAGATGTGCTTTTGTGGTTAAATCCTCAGTTTATCTGGCAGAACGGAGCTAGTTTAGACCCATTGGATCACATTTGGTGTGCAACCTCTCAGTGCCTCAGTTTCCTTCTTATTTGCAAAGGGTTAACTCTGACAGACTGAAAGGCTACCAGAAGTTCCTATTTCCTTTGGACCCATCTATCCCACTGTGAGCAACAGCTGTAGCAACCAAGTCCCAGGAGGAAGGAAACCCTCTGCCTTTAAGGCAAAGTCTGTCATTCACATCAGCATTGCCAGCATGCTCAAAGACATATAGAAAAAAAAAGCTGCTCTCCCTTGACTCCATTTCTCCACACAGCACTGAAACAGAGCCCTACACTTCATGCAGCTGCAGACATAGATACTCCAAGCTCTAATAGGCACCTTCACCCTAGCTTGTAGATGAGCCATATCTTAGCACAGGCCTCTGGGGACCCTACCTTCAGCATACATCAGCCCCTGCAAGCCACACAGGCAGCTCTGCATCTCATGCTCATGAGCAAAGCAAGAAGGTAGCCAGAGCCGTACCACCACCTTCCCCACAGCGTGGAGCTTCCACACGCCAAGCCCCTGCTTGCTTGCTGGAGAAACACCATAGCAAAAGCAGAAGGATGCTGATCTTGTTCTTCCTTACAAGTAGCTGAACAAGCAGAGACACCCATCAGGAAGCCCTGTCAAGGCCCCATTCTCCTACCTGCCCTGGGAAGCTTTCTTCTGAGCATTTGTGGCTGCTTCAGTGCAGCATCATCCCCCCATGACACAGAGCTCTTGGTGGTGCTTGGGTTTTCAATCTTTCCCACTTATTTCATAGCAAATTTCTAAATCACAACAACAAAAATCAATAACTAAAACCTTCTAAGCAACAGCTATTTCCCTTTCCAGCCTCCCTTTAGTAAGTTCAGTGAGGAACCAGCTTCCTCCAAGGACCCAATCAGAGCTTCTTATCAACTACCGTAATTGGCACCCAGCTGAGCCTGTCTCCCAGTTGGGACCCATTAACACTCAATTAAGACAACCCCAGACCCTGCCCTCCTCCTGTTAGAGCTCTCCTTTCTGTCAGTGTGCAGATCTGTGTACAAGACCCTCTTGGGGCCATACAGTTGTCCATCTGTGTGTCTGGAAAGACATGGATAATGAGTGTAATGAGCAGGCCATGTTCTCAGGGAGCTTTGCACATAGCTGTTCTCCTCTCATTTCAGCTATACAATTAGCCTTGCCCCCATATCACAGAGGGGACAATGCCAGCTTTCCAAGACAGGCAGAGATTTGGAAAGCATGGGGGGGAGGGGTGCCCCCTCACCCCCTGTCCTGAAGAGCAAGCTTGTCCTTGGTGGAATCAGGTGGGGGATCATTCCCTGGTGTCTTCTGCTACTGGCAAGGTCTAATACCATTGCTTCTGAGAACAGCAGCTCTGCCTTTCATGGCCCTGAGTAGACCTAAGTCACTTTTTCAAGGTCTCTTTTAGTTTTATCTAATCGTAAGGGTCAGAAAGCAAATAATGGCAACCCAACACACAGGAAACAAAAGAGCTCGATAATCTTTGTTAACCTTGTGCTTTCTTTAAAGACTTGGCTCACTTTAGCTGGCTGTTTGAAGGTGATGTCCTGGGACGCATTCATGCAGCTGGGAGAGGCAGGGAGCTGACCCAGTTGTCCCCTACATCCTCTCCACCACCTCCATAGCAGCCTCCTCTGCAGAGTCACCCAAGGCTGCAGCCCCTGCTCAGCCACAGAGCCCTGGGAATGGAGAAACCAGCCCTCCTCTCCCCTCTCCTTGCCGCGAGCCCTCTCCCACCTGAAACTGTCAGCATTGTGATGAACTCCCTCATGCTACTCACTAAACACACCTTAAATCCCCTGTCAAACCCACAGGAGAATGGTGGATGGTCCTTTTACCCATGGGGTTTGTTCTGCACCCACCTGCATGCCTGCTTGCTCAGGAGCTGTGTGGTGCTTTGTTGTGCAGCCCCAAGTAAACCGAAGCTGCCAGAGCGCAGCACGCGTTCCTTTCTTGCTCTCTCTGATGATTTATTTCTGTGCCACACATCTCCAAACAGCACACCAACGTTTCTTCTAGTTTTAATATATACATTAAAATATCCATGTCGGCATTTCTGTGTGTATATACAAGCAGGGGGACAGGGAAAGGGAAATTTGTCAGATGACCTAGCAACTCAAAGCCAGCCAGAAGGCATTTCTTCTCCCATGTTTCTGAAAATAACCGGTGCACGTTTGACTTCAAAGTAATAAACAGTACGGACATTTTCCAGCCATATTTATATCACTGTAGGAGGACACAGCAGGAAGCTGGGTTAGTTTTTCTCTCTGTGGCTCATGTTCTGGATAAAACTGAAGCAATACTTTCAGAAAAATCATCAGTTCCCAGACACAGATCACTTTATTTTCTCCTTCTCTCTCATCTGCTGTTCCAGGAGGTTCAGGAAATCACATCAGCATCAAGCAATAGCCCTACCATATCACTGCTGCAGTCCAGCTCATGGGAGATGGAGGAACTGGTGTTGCCCTGAGAGATGAGCTTTCTGGCTCTGCCTGGTGCATGGATACCATCTGTCTTAAGTGTCTGAAGTAATTTACTTCCAATTTTCGAGGTGTTTGAACTGTTGATACTAATTTATGTCCAGCATATTAGACTCCTAGGGACTCTTGTTGAGACTGACCTTCTGATCACTCTCCTATTTAAGTCTGAATATATTCTGCTCATGTTTTGAGATCAACCACGTTATGCCTGAAGCCTGTAATGACTGTTACTTCTGGGTTTATGAGTAATCTCCTAATTGGCCGTTTGTCCTCAGTCCCAGATCCCAAACATCCCACCAACACGGGCATCACCCTGTGACTGGTCACTCACACACAGCCCACCCATGTCTGTGATGCCTTGGCATTCCTGGGGATATGGATGTGCTCAGGGTGTCCCAGACCTCCTAAGCACAGACATCATTGAGATATTATTTCAGAGAGCTCATCCACACATTCTCACTCCAATGAGATCTCTCTCAGGAATTTTGCATGAAACAGTGGATCAGAGAGTGCCAGCTCAGGCAAGGAGAAATACAGCACCTTGCACAACAGACCTGTTATCTTAACTGGGCTTTGTGCTTTTTCCATCCTGTATAAGTAATAACAAGAAAAGATGACAAAAGATACGGCCACACCAGCCTGGAAATAAGAATCTCCTGAGACCTATAGCCATCCTCTACAGTTATTCTTTCAGCAGTCTCAAGAAAGTGACTTAACCATCCTGACTCTTGTTTCCCTCCCGTAGCACAGCTCATTTATCACACAGTTGTAGCAATTCGGGTTGTCTTGCAGGTGCCCTTGATCAGTGCACCCCACTCTGCTCTCTCCTAAGGCTGCCTACATCAACTGCAATCAGTGTGGGAACCTAAATCCTGCGTGGCACATCTGAGACTTAACCTCTATTAATCGCAAAGCAGCAGCATCTTCTAAAAGTCATGCCCTGACAGTGAACCAAATTGTCATCCACCCTGGTCATAAAATCCCACACATTCCATCTGTGTATTGGACAGGGAGGAATAAGTCTACCTTCCTAGATGGGAGGTAGAAAATCACCTATATTCCTCTCATTACAGACTTTTTGATCTTTTTTGCAAAAGGAGTAATTTCAGCTATCGCTGAACCACGGCTATTTCCAGGAAGAACTTGGCCAGAGCTCTGGATGAAAATGCATCATGCAGTTCCTCCCAAGGGAAGAAACAGGTGAAGGGGCCATCCATCACCACTTCAAAGCAGAGCTCACCCCTTTGTAGTGCCCATGAATGAGACTCGTTTTTTCCTCCTAACAAGTGGGTCCTGCGTGGAAGATGGCCCCATCGATTCCCCAGCCTCTACTTTTAACGGCTTCGGCAAAACCAATCAACTTGATGTCATCAAAGGCTTTTGAGCCTTGACTAAGAATCTCTGGAGGGCGAAGGGAACAATACAACCTGGAAAGCCTGCCTTCCTTTCAGCCTGCCCTGCACTTCCCCTCTCCTTGTTCTCCCTCTCCTCTTTATTAAGCCGCTTTTGTGGGGCTTTCACCCATTCTCTCCAATAGTGAAAAAGTCCAAGTGAGTGAATCTCCTCCTCCTCTTTTATTCCTGCCCCCTCCTCCTTTTCTATCATCCTTTTTCAAAGTAAAGCTTGCAAGGGATGGCAGGGCTTTCAGTGCATAGGGGTCCCTGCCATGCTGCTTTGTTGGCTGTCCCAGCATTGTGCTTCCCAAGGCGGTGCAGGTGCAGCAGGGTTTTGTCTGGGTGTTAAACACGGGCTAATTAGTCAGAGGGAGGGGAACAGGGATTGCAGCGGCAGCATTCATTACACAGAGGCATTCAGGTTCCACAGGAACCCCTGGATCTGCCCGGTTAGCACAATCCTGGCTTGTTCCTACCCCTGCTGCAAGACGGGAGAGACTTTGGGTGGCAGGATCACACCCGGCGTGGGTTCACTCGCCTCCTCTCCGCTTGTGCTTGCCACTATCAGCGGAGTCATCTGATGGGGAGAATGAATTGCCATGGGCTCTCCACAGCTCTCCCACACCCCGGGAATTGTGAAATGACACATCGGCTCAGGAATCTCTGGAAAAGCACAAAGCCTGGTAAAAGAAATGCAAATAATCTGCACTAAGGTGCTGCAGACAGCCCTGGCACTGAGGGCTACCAAGGGAAGGTCTCCCCTGACCTCAGCAGCTTTCCTTTGCAAGCTCTTGTGAAAATAAATCTATAACACACACCACATGCAGTTTATGTGGCATCCAGTCTGGATATTTATTTTGAAAGACAAGAGCCTTTGCTTGGTTTCTTTTGTCACTAAAAAGGAGAAAGAGGGGCATAAAGTAGGTAAAACCCAAAATACTTTGACACGATCCCAGAACATCACTGGCAGCAATTTCACCCAGTCCCAGGCATGAGTTTCACTGCAGGTATCAGTGTGTGCTAGCTCCGAGGTGTTTGGCACCAGTGCCCTTCACAGCAGCGCTTGAGTACACACCAAGTAAACCACATCGATGGCCCGTGCCCATGAGCTGGGGCACAAACCTCCATGAGCTGGCAGAAAGAAAATGAGAAGCTGGTGGGAGTTGAGGACTGTATGTCCCCTTGGGTCTTCTGACCTCGTATTTCCAGAGTGAGAGTTGCTCCTTATTCACATCTCCCATTTGTAAGCCCAGCCAGGTCAGAGCAAATTCCGTGTTGATTTAGCAGCAGTTTACATTTACTTTGGACTCACTTTACGCTGGTGTGAATAACTGCATAAGTATCAGGCAATCAGGGGAGCAAAGATGTGCAAGTAAAGCAAAATAAACCGTACAAAAATCCATAAAGGAACAGTTCCAAAAAGTCAGTCTGTGTATTTCTGATCTACACAAATGATGCATCTACCTTAAGCCTCCAACTAGGTAAAAGTTGTTAGATAACTCTGCTGCAGTGCAGGTCAAAATTAAACATCTCACAGCGCGTTTCCCCATCAAGTGAAGGACAGTTTAGCAAAAGTCTGTGTTTGTGGGAGTTTTTCCACAAAGGGTTTCAGGCAACATAAAATGTTCCTGGCACCGTATTCAGCTGTGTGTCCCAGAGACACTTAACTCTGTACTTAATTCAGGTTTAATAGGCTGTGATTATATTAAATAAATACCAGCTGAACTGATTATTTAATACATAGTTATAGCTGTTTAACAGCCATGCAATTGACTGTAACATCTCAATAAATGCATGTTTTTCATCGATCGCCTAGCATTTTATTTCACATCCCATAATTTTCCTATATAACTCTTGGACCTTCGAAGCATTGCTGGGGGTCGTCCCAGCCTGCCGCGCCGATCTCTGCAGTCGCAGCAGAAACATGTCCAAGAGCCGATGCTTTTCCAGAGACTTGTTGCAGACGAGTGTGAGGTTAGGTGATGGTGACCAGCTTCCTTCCACCTCCTCCCTGAATTCTCAGGTGGATGCAAAACGCTTCTTCGCATCCCTTCTGGCCTTGCCCAGCTGCTCTGTGCTGGCGATGCAGCTGCATCCCTCCACCCCGGCACTGGCCTCCTTGCAGGAAGTCAGAGATCATTCTGCTCTCAACAAGCTGCAGAGAGTTTAAAGCTTCAAGAGGCTCTAGAAATGAATAATCCGGATTTTATACTATAAAATTCATACTTGCCTGCCCACTGATGCCTTCAAACTGATATTTGTGTTTTCCCCTCTGCTGTCGGTTTGCCTGCAGCTCCTTTGAAAACATTTACTCAGCTAAGAGGCATCTTTATTGCGGAGCTGTCAGGCATTCAGAATGATCAGAAGATACATAAACAAGAAGTTGTTTCTAAAACCTGCATCTATTTGCAAGCCAGCGAACTGTATAACAAGCTGTTATTCAGAGCACACTTGTTGAGGTCTGACAACTGCACAACAAACACATACAGTTTCTGCTCCGTAGTTGTTTACCCTCGCTAATCGCTCGACTCCTCAAAAGACAGCATCAAAATAAAAACGATACATACCTGCATTTAATTGCTTTCTGGTGGTACTACAAACAAAACGGTGTTTTAAGGGATACATTTCACAACGGCTGTTACCTGAGCACGCACAGAAACCGTGAGCAATGCCATTTCCAGGTATGAGAAGAACTGAATTTGCATGCTCCGCCAGAAAATCCAGGGCGCACAGCAAATAACAGGTTATTTGTCTGATTTGTGTATGTCAGTATAAGGTCAGTGAGCTTGAAACTATAGATGTCATTTGAAAAGCGGCAGAGAAAGGGGAAGGAAAAAGCCAAACAGACAAACCCCAGTGTGTTTTTCAGTATTTAGTATTGCCTACCCTTTCAGAATAAAACAAAGACAACCCCCCCCCACATTCCTGGCTGTTGTGAGCTGTACTTTCCTATTCAGACCCCAGCCCACTGAAGCCGGTAGTTATAAATGCTCAAGAGCTAATAAACACTTCTCAAGATTTAGCACTGGAGAGCCACATGGTAAGGGAATAGACAATTCTTTGTTATCATCATACGTAGCCCCTTCCTTAAAATGCCCTGACATGACTTCTCAGGCAATAAATCAGCTTTCTTTTGCTGATGTGCTAAAGCCCATCTATGTACCATAAAAGCTTCCCTCCCTCCGCCCCATATCCCTGCAATGGCTTTATTCACAAGCAAGTGCATGCAAGAAGAAAACAGAGATCACAAATCTTACATTTCTGAGAAATGGGGTTTTTTTGCAAGTTAATACGCCTCAGAGCAAGTAGAGAAGCTTCATCCTCATCCAGCCAGCATGATTTTTATTTGCTCTATATTTTTCTGACACTGTCACAGCTCTGCACCGTTCCATCATATGGTAGAGGTATTAATTCACTATTTCCTCTATTATACAATCTCCACTTCCTTTCCAGTTTTCTCACTCTAATGATGCTATAATAAAAAACAGAGGTAATAATGAAATTGGAAAATAGTATAATTTCTACTTGGCAAAGGGAGTTGCTGGAATAGCGTACGGCTCTGGAAGCTGCTTTGCTACTGGCTTATTAGATGAGGGTTTTGAACAGCGTTTGAATGACGACTCGTGAACTGCCTCAAAAGTCTGCCAAAGCTGGATCTCAGGAGCAGCAGAGCCAGGACTGAGTGGCGGATGGTCAAAGCCAGGTAGATCAAAGAATCAACAGCTGGGGGTTATAGTCAGAACCGATGGAGAAATTCCCTCAAATAGGGCTTTCCTTCAGGTCAAGTTAAAAGCACCGTGAGCTCCAAAACAGTAAGGAGCTCAAGATGCAGGGCTTGACTCTGCTCTGATGTTCCTCCTGCTGCAACCCTGCTGGCTGGTACTGCTGTGGCATGGGCTTTGCTTCAGGGGAGCTGCTCCTGGTTGCACTGGAATAAACAGGATCTGAATCAGGAGGTTAAAATGACGTTTTTAATAAGCAATTTGGAGATAACATTTCCTTTCAGCACACCCAGAGACACACCCTCCCCCATACCTTCTGCCCCCAGCTGATTTTCAACACTTCATGCCTGCACCTAGAACAATTCATTCTACAGATGCCTTTTCCCAAAAGATGTCCTCACGATAGAGTTAATGATACCGATCTTCTGGCTGGTTTCAGCTTCCAGAACTACTAATACCAGGGGAAATGTCATTTCAAAAGCTGGGCAGGCTTGGGAAATGCAGTAATATCCCTCTAGCCTTAATAGGGGGTTGAGCTTGTCACTGGAGAAGTTATCCAGGCAACCTGAAACGCAGAGAGTTTCTCCAGGCAGAAGGTGCACAAAGTCACACAGATACCACAGTGCTACCCAGATGTCACAAAACAGAGGATCTGGCAATTTAAAGAAAATCTGGGCATTTCCTACCCATTGCACCCATCAGCACTCCTCAGCAACATGGAGGAGACAGTACCTTGGATGCTTTTCTCAACCATGCAGAAGAAACAGCCTTCTGCATGGCCACAGAAGCAAATGGGAGGGAGGGAACACCCAGAAATGGTGACAAGCTATGAGGACCACTTCTCACTGCAAAAGCAACTAAATGAGGAGCAGGGAAGCTTGGCAGATACAGATGGAGGGCAGACCATGCAGAAGGCTGTCCCTGACCCCAGGGAGACCTGTTTCAAAGGCTCTGCTCAGTGGGACCCTCAAGGTGAACCTGAGGTCACTTTAATCTTCCATTAGCTCCCCCAGTTGCCTAATTTTATGTCTCACCTTCCACCATGGGAGACCACGCAGCTTCAGGACAGGTCTGGCCTTGCCCATCTCCAGAGGAACAGTGGGTTTTCGAAGGAAAATTTAACTCTTCTGCTCTGTAGGGAACAAGACAGAAGCACAAGATGGGGAATCTCTTTTAGGGACACCAGCTGGAGCGTCCCTCATGTCAAGGTGGGGTTAGTGCCACACCTCCCACATGGAAAAGGCAGGCAGAGAGGAAGAGGGAACGTGTGCTCTCAAACAAGCTTTGAGAGCTCTCATTGAGCAGGCAGGCCTGTGTCTCACCCCAAGACACCAAATCCTTGTGAGGAAGAAAGCAGGAGAGGATTACTGCTGTGCTCACCTTCCTCCCATGGAAGAGGAGACAAGCCCTCACCGGCACTGGCTGGCTAACTCCTGCAATTAAAGGCAGCCTTTTGGGGCAATAAACAGCACCCGGCTGGTTGCAGCACAGCCCCCAGCAGCCAGGGTCCCACGTCTGGAGTCTTTTAAAGCTTTGCAAGCACAGACTTAACAGGGAGCCGCATTTACAGAGGTGATGGTGAACTGCAGCTGGAGGAAGGGATGGCTGGTTGGAGTGCTCAGATGGATCTAGAGACACCGGATCTCTTGCTGGTCAAAAGGTGGCTGGAAATGAGATGTAGCCAACTCTGATTTCCAGCATGGATGAAGCTGAGCTACTGGGGAGCAGGAGGGTTACATACCTGGTGTCAGTGCAAAGAGAAGTGGCACTGTGCACCCCCTTTCTGTAGTAAGGGAGGAACAGATGTCCTGCACCCCATCCTCCAGACCTCAACACCCTCCACACCTGCAGAGAGAATGTTCCCTGTAAAGGGAAGAAGATCCCAGTCCATATCAGGTACTCAGTACAGCGAACAGAAACACACGCCATCCATCTCTCCTCTGAAGGGAATATCCTGCCACCGCTTCTGCTTTTTGATCCAATAGCTGTCACCTGAAACTGCCAGCCTTTCCAAGCATGACCACGAAGGGAAAGGCAGTTGCTTGATGCAGCAGTATTCAAAATCTGCCCAGATGCATGATGGATACAGTATCTGAGTGTTTTGACCTTCAAATCCCAACCACCCCCCCCCCAGCTTTTCCACAGTCTGCAGTCAGATGCGATGGCGGTTTCATTTATTCGGGATGTGTGGGCAGAGATAGGTGTCTGTTGACTGATGGTATCGGGTTGCATAATTTGCTTTTAATTTATATCTGTCCTCCTGGAGTGTCTAATGGGGGGAATAAAATAGATGTGAAGATAAAACAATGGCTTCAGGGCAGGAGGGATGTACAGAATATATGGTCCCCTCCTCATAGCACAAGTCATCCTCTGCTAAATCCCTGAACAGACATTAGCAGCTCCCACAAACTCCAAAGTATCAGTTAAGTTACAGGATACAGGTAGCCTCAGCAGTTGGAGCCTAACTAGAACTGGTTTTGGATCAGATATTAGCAAACAGAAGCCTGGGATTGTGCTAAACCATGAGCCTGGGCTAGAGGGATGCTCAGGGATGCCAAGAGTCAAGAAACTAGAGACAGGGTAGGTGTCGGGGACACCCCCCCTCCCCCACTGAACCATTCTGCAAACTCCCTGGCTTTTGGGGGTAGATCTTGTACAATGAAGTCCAGTCTGGTGTGGTAGGGTGGGTTGGCTGGAAATAGGGATAAGGACAGCTGCACTGGGAAGCAGAACATGGCCCTTATGGCAAAATAACCAGGATCAAGACCCAGGAGAAAAGCTACAGCAAATGGCACGTAGCAAAGGCAAGAGCAATTCGTGGGACTGCCTCGAATCTCTGCCAGCAACAGGGACTGGCTATTCCTAGCCCTGGCAAGATTAGTTTGAAACTGGCTCACTGACTGATCTCTTCCAGACTTTGATTAACAAAACAATCTTTTCACTTGTCAGCCACACAGTTTGTTGTATTTCATTTACAGCTCCTTCTACTCCACAAACACAGGAGCAGCTTGTGTTTGCAGAGACTGGCAGCCTGTGTTAATTAATCCTGAGATGTTAGGAGCTTTCTCAGACTTTGCAGACACTCACACCTGACCTGTGCATCTGCAGAGCAGCTCCTCTCTTTTAATATGTTTATCACCCGATTTCATCACAGCCACGCTCAGCCATCCTGCCTGCGCATGCCTGGCCCTCTGGAAGCAGGCACGTGCCATTTCCTTCCTCTGAACTTCTTTCCACTCACATCAGCAGCTTGCCTTCCTCCGCACAGTGAGAAGGATACAGGCACTGCCCCACACCTTCATGTGTGTGGCCACCAATTTGCATGGATGTATGAGTAATATGAAACTCAATCACAATGCTAAGCGATTGCTGTGCCATTTGTCCCTTCAGCATTGCTGTCTGCTCACCCGAGCACAGGCTGCAAACAGGAAAAGTACCTGCATCTTTTCCATCCCGAGGCCCACTCATCTTGCAGGGATGAGCAGCTGACTGCTTATTTTCTCTACAGCTGCATTTTAACAGCAGCAATTAACATGTCAACTTTGATACCTAGATTTAGGTTTTCCCTGTGCACAAAGCAGCACCTTTAACCCACCTGGATTCCCTGCTTGGCCAGTCAAGGCTTCCCCGGACTAAAGATTCACTTTATGACTCCCAAGAACCTTACACTGGTTTAGACTGCAGCAATGTACCAGGATATCATTCACATGCTGGATTAACTTAAAGACAGGGGAGCCAGTGAGGGAAACACCTCATGTAAACCAGGCGTTCATCCAGTTTGATGTCACTGTAATGCCTCTGCCCACATGAAAGCTCAGAAGGGCTCCAGATACTTATTGCCACGTAAGCAATAATGGAATTATAATTAGCACATACAATATAGTGCAATAATAATTAGATTAAGCCTAATTACCTGAAAGAGTCAGGGAGAAATATTCAAACTAATTTCAATAGGACTGCTGGTCACTCCCAGTTCCATGCCTCACAGTGGAGGAAAGAAGGAGGCCTTTTCCCTCCTTAAACCCCCACTGTCTGCAGGCACAGCCTTGTTCTGCAAAGCAGGGACAGAAAAGGAAAAGAAAATCCATCCCATACCTGAACCTCTCTGTGCCTTAGATAAATAATTTCACTCACTGACTTGTTACAAAGCACGGCAAGGCTGTAGGCAGAGCTGAAGGTAAGCCTGAGACCAGCACAGGATTTGAGCTCCAGAAAGTTAACTGCTGCTTAGAAATAAAAATATGTATAGAAATAAAACAAAATAAAGAAACAGCAAGACCTGGAGGAGGATCAGCATGAATGGTCCTCTAAACCCCCATCCAGCAGGTGAAGGAGCTATCTACGGGAGATGGCTCTGTAAGAAGATGGGCAGCCCCGGGAATCCAGGGTGACACTTGGTCATAGAAAGCAAAACTGAGATTTAAGCAGAGACACCCGATGATCTCGAGGTCCCTTCCAACCCCTACGATTCTGTGATAGCCAGATCAAACCGGATGGTAAAATAATAGTACCTCTTGCTCTTGATGCATGTTGGAACCCAACAACAGGTCTCCCAGTTTGAAGGGCCCCCAGGTTTTCACGTTTACTTCATATACAGATGAGCCTCAGGAGAGGTGGGATGGGGTAAGCCATGCTCTGTGAGAGATAAGGTTGATATTCGGCACTTCCATTCAGTTATTCAAGTCTAGCAACTGTGGGAAACCCTAAGAAACTTCTCCCTGGGGTATTCTTCACTAGTTACCTAGAAACCCAGACTGGGTTTTATGAGCAGAAAATATGTTGGGAGGCATGTTTGCCTCATTGGCTTTAAAAAAAGAGCTATTTTCCCCTTTTCCCCACCCAGCAATTTCATTAGTTGTGAACTATTTATGGGCTTTAACCACCCCTCTCCTCTTTGCAGCCTGGATTTCCCAGCCACAAGAACATCCCAGCCCCTTTCACTTCCAGTATTACAGCCTCACCCAGAAGTAATCTGTACAAGCTTCTGTGGTATCTAAAGGGCTTTCTATGAATAAGAAACCCTTTATGAGCCTAAAACCTCTGCATGCTGCCCTGAGACCTCAGAGAAACCTACTTGCAAAATGGCTTTTGCCTGGGGGGCAAATGGTTGGGCAGGGGGAAGCCCTTCCAAACCAACTGGGATTAAATTCCAGACCATAATTGAACCCAGCGAGTTTTTCAGTTGATTGTCCTCTCCTTTTATTCAGGACCTTGCTGAGCTTTCTTTGCAGCCTGTTTGCTAAGTCTCACAGAGCAAACAGCCCAGCAGCCAGCACATTATCCCTGCACGCTGAGCAGGGCTTTCTCATTTCATTCATCATTTATGGGTTGCAGGAGCGATTTCCCCAAGTTAGTGCATCGCCTTAACAAAGCAAAGGGGGCTCAGTGGCAGGGAGGGAGGCGAGCGTATTAGCCTTTCACCTTTAGAGGCCTCAGTTTAAGTCCTAGCTCAGGTTACCAAAGAAACCATCATCTGCAGGGTGAAGGTGCCTTCTCCAGCAGCCAGGCCAGCAGAGATGTGTTACTCACCCCCAGCACCCCATGCCCTTGCGTAGGGTGCTCATACTGGGTCTCCACTTCCAGGGGACCTCAACAGGACTGTTAGTTTCATGACTACAAAGTGCCACATCCCTTGTGAGCGCTGCAAAGGCAAACAGCATCCAAGGCAGCACGATGTGAAGGTGAAGGCAGGCTGGGTAACATTTACCCATTTATCTGCTTTCCCTCTGGCTAGCTAAGCCTTCTTCTCCGGTCTAACTGGACCAGCATAAAGTTTACCCACTCTTTTCTGCTCCTGTGACAGATGATGCAGTACAGGAAAAAAGAAATTATAGTTTAACTATAAAATAGCTAGGATCATCACTTTTCTTTAGGGGGATCTGCTCTGTGTGGAACTGAGCTGCTGGGGGATTTATTTCTTTGATTACACTGGAAAGAAGCAAAAAGAATTGATTCAAAAAACACAGGATCCAAAAATCATCTCAAGCTCTTCAGACTGTTCCTGGAGATAAGACTGAGCTTGACATTGGGAAATGTATTTTTAGAGAGGAAAAGTTTTACTATTCTTCCTTATATTTAACCGTAACCATCAGCTGTGAGTTTCTGCAATAGCCTTCCAGGATGAGTATCAAGGACAAAAATACAGCTTTAGAGATGAAAGTAGAGAAGTTTAATGAAAGTTTAAGATGTGGCTGGCAATGGGAGAGCTGGGGGTTTAAATCTAGGGATCCGAAATTTAAATTCCTTGCATCTATAAAATGGCCTGGCTTGGTTCGGAAAGAAGCGAAGCCAAGATGATCTTCTAAACCAGCTGATCCCCTCCTCCAGAGGTTAGCAATCGCTTCTACAAGACCTTCATGCCCTGTTCAAGCTCAGATCTTACTCAACCCACTGTGGGTACTACTCAACAGACCTCCACATTGGATATAGCCAGCCCAGAGCCAACCAGTGTGAACAGAAGGCCTGTGAGTTGGAGGGTCTGGGCTTTTGAACCCACTCATCTGGCCATGAAGGCACCCCACCGTGTCTGAGCACAGATGGGCAAGTTTTCCCTGCCACGGCTCACGTCACTCCTGTTTTGCAGGAGGTAGAGACCACCGTGTCTGTCAAGCAGATATAATCCACTGGTGCTATTTTCACTTTAGGTATTTCTTTTCCCTTCACAGAGGAAAAAAACAAATACGGGGCTTTGCACCTGGTGAGGAACGACTGTTTGTTTAGACAGCCAAATGAAGTCATCGCTGAGAAACGATGCCCTCACACACCCTTTAATACTTACTTGCCAGAAACCATGATGGAGTGAAATGACCCATCACCATCCACAGCTGTTTGATATCACCAGGAATGTTTCTGCCTCCCCTTCCATATCTTCTGACCATACCAAAGCCAAACTGTCCTTATCACTGTCATTTAACAAAATAATAATAATAATAATTAATAATAATCATCTCCCTAGGATGGAAGTGATTTGGAAATTACTGCCTAACTAATTGTCCCTGCAGTTTGCCCTGGGAACCTTCTAATGAAGGCTACAGCACCCAAGCCTGCCCTGCTGCGAGGTCTAGCCAAGGACTACACCAACCCCCAGCCTGAACAGACAAAGTTGCCTCAAAGAAGCTCCACACTTTAACACCACTCTGGCTCCTCAAGACAAATGGAAAACTAAGCATTTTTAATTTGCATTTTAAAACAAAGGCTTCTAATATCCAGACCATTAACTTGGCTATGAGGCTTTCACAGCAAAACTTGTTACTTGCTATGTGTTTTGTTGTCATTAAGATATATTAAATACTATTAATTGTGATGCTTTGCTATTATGCTATTTGGAGACTTGCCACAAGCCCACTTCCGCCCAACCTGTATTACGCCGTGAACCTTGGAGGCATTTTAAACATCTCCTGCAAAATTCATGAACGTGAAAAGGAGCCCAACATCTTGAGGGGCTGGGGAGCCTGCCTGAAACCCAACTCAGTTCAGGGCTGATCCCTAGCAGCTACTACATCTCAATCCAACCAGCCGAGCTCCCACTCAAGCCCAGATGATTACCACACTCTATATGCACCTTCCTTCTAATGAATATAGGCTTACGGACAGCTCATGCATTATTTACCAAGGTGTGCTTATTATGATTGCAATGATTTAAGGCAGTTTGTTACAGGCACAGCTCTGAGTGATTGCGATCAATAGAAGAAACAAGAACAAGCCAATCTGCATGGAACAACAGTCAGGGTCCTTAGGGGATGTGCTTCCCCAATTAACCCTTCCCAATCTGTCAGCAAGAGAAGCTAGCACTTGTCTGAGAGACACAAGTAGTTGGTCACCCTCCTTCTTGCCCTCCCCACTGCACTCAAGGGTGAAGAGGCATTTGAATGGGTTGCGTGGTTTCTCCAGCTGTTTCTTGGGGCAGGATCCCACATGCTGGTACAGCATTCCTCATGGCGTTTAATGTGTATCTTGGATGTGGCTATAATCTACTCATTACCATATGTCATGACTTCACCTCCAGGCCCCATACACAAAGCCTCCATCTTTTTTCTCCAGGCATAGATCTAGAAACAGTGGCTTTTGCCATCGCTAGCTGGGGCAATCCCTGATTCAGCTCCTGAGGATGACTATGGTAGCAGGCATGAAGCAATTACTGCAAATGAGTAGTTGGACTCTGAGCCTTCCTGCAGGAAAGGCAGTGGAGCAGCTTTGCCACATCCCACCTTTAAAGATGGAGAGGTCTCAGTTCTTTGCCCTGATACATCCTAATATACGGGATTATGGCCCAGCATTTGCTCTGTGCACTTTGGGAGCTGGACCAGTTCTCTGAACCAGTCAGGACAACACAGTGATGTTGCTGCAGTGTCCCACCTCTGTAGCGTGAGGTGTCAAATGCCAGAAACTTCTCCCCTGTACCATGGGAAGCAGGTAGCTATTACCCCTGGTCTGGATAGCTTGAGGAGCGTTCTAAGCACAGCTAATAAACACTGCTCTAGATTTATCTCAAAATTCCTCACACAAGGTGAGCCTGGAGATGTCTTTCCCCACCAAGTACACGACTGATCTCAGCTCAGTGTCTTGCTTCTACATGGGAGCTTGCTTTGGATCGGACCTGGCACACAGGAAATATATTCATTACTTCAAGGGGAAGCAAACAGGATGTCTGGACAAAGCACCAAATCAAAGGCTAATGACACAAATGGATATTTAATACAATGACTTCCTCTGATTATCCTATAAGGAAACACTTCACATGCTGTCCATTTTGTACATCCTGCATCATTGTAATATGCTCCAGAGTCTGGGAGGGAATTTTCCACACCATGCAGTGGTAAGGTGGGGCTGTGCTCTTACCTGCCTGCTGCAGATGAGATGACACGGCACGTGTAACCTGTGCCATCAGCTCCATGGCTCCTTGATGCTCTATCAAGTGGCAGGATGGCAGCTCCAAGAGAATACTGCTCTTTGTCCCTCCCTCCCCATCACCTGCTCAGCATCCCGAGCACCAGGAGAAGAGGAACAAGGCATCGCTGTGACAGCTGTCTGCATTACAAAGCTATTCCTTGTGATATAGAGGTGACCAAAGACACATTTCCCTCTCTGCTCTATCCCTTCCATAGCCAGCAAAGCATCAGGAGTTGGGGATAACACTGGCACTGGGTTACTACTGCTGAGGTTCAGCCCCTCAATTCGATCTCTCCAGGACTATCCTATAGCCCAAGCCATCCCCAGAGCAGTTTTGTGCCGCAGGGTCACTGAACAAACAGAGTTTGACTGAAATTCCTGCTTAGATTAAACCAAGACAGGATTTTATTAGCAGAGTGCTTGTTCTGCATGCTGCTGCTGATCTCTCTGGAGGAAAGACAACCGAAGCCTTTTGCTTTATAGCAACTGGGGGTTGGAGAGACAAAAGCAAAATAGTTCAGTTTAAAAAAAAAAGATAAAATAAAAAATTGTTTCCAGAGTCACTGTGACCTGATGATTGCTTTGGGTTAAACTAAATCCAACCAAACATAATTGGCCAAGAGGCCAGAGACGGGAATACGTAAGAGAATTAAGCTTAGATTCATTTTTGCTGGAGAAAGAAGCCTGAAAACAACTCCCCAGAAATTACTTCTGATTTCTCTTTGATTTTTTTTGAAGCAAAAAAATTCAGGAGAGAATTGAGATCAATATGGTTACTGAACAGCAAAATAACAAACCCATTAGGAACACAAAGCTGAGTGACTGAGGAAAGTTCCTTTCTAGTTGAAACTCGTAGGCTTTGTTAACAGTTATTTCATTCCAGTGCCTAGCCAACACTTTGTTTAAAAGAGGTCTTTGTTAATATTTTGATTAAGTTAATAAACATGATTAGGCAAACCTGCCTCTACACAGCCAAGGAAGACCTCCTAGCAAAACCAGAAGAGAACGTTTGACAGTCCTAATAATTTTAAGATAAGGAAACACACAGAAGGAAAGAAAAAAAGGAAAAAGAAGGAAATTCCCTCAACCTGAACAGTCTTTAGCAATTCCAGCAAAATTAAATACATAAATAATATTAAGACTAATTAAGCACCAAATTTCATTTACAAGCTATTTTCGAGGCACTGTTCTTCCAATAAAGGAAATCTATAATCATGGGAGGAAGAGGAATATTTTCTAATGCCTTCTGAAGCCTGACTTTCCTCCAGCAGTTTGTACGCTGTTTGCTGGGATGACTCCACTGGAGGGGGAAGGGGGGAAAGAAAACCAAACAAAAAAACCTCTCTTCTTCATTTCGTAGGAGCTTCTTTGGGATAAAAAACTTGCTTTCCTGATGCAATAAAGATAGCTTTGACCGGTACAGCCATTGTTGTTAGTAATCAGACTCTGGTATCTTTGAACATGGTGTGAATTATAGTTATTTCTGTATCAGTGATGCAATAGCAGCTTTCTACCCATCTTGAGTTGTTCCTAAGCTCAAGGGAAAGAGGTTCATTCAATCCCATCTTTGCTGTACAGCTGCTCTAGGAAAGAAGCCAGTCAGCGCTCCATCCCAGGCCAAGAAAAATAATTTTTAGGGATGAGATAAGACAGAATTTGATCCTATGTTTACAGCTCCCCTTGCAACCCAGGCCAAGCTAGCAGACCTGTGGGAAAGCTGTGTTGTCTCACAAAGCATAGGTGTCACAGAGAAGACAGTTTGCCCCAAAGGACTAACGTCCCTCCCTAACGCCTTTCCTGGAGCAACACAAGGGATTAACTGGCCTCATTATTTGATAGCTCAAAGCTCCCTATTGATTCCTACCTACTGCTGACACTAAAAAAATTGCAATAAGCTGCAGTGGGTTTTCACACCAGGACAAGACCACTGGCAGCATCCTACAGCCCCATCACCCACTCAGGTAGACCAACACCAACTGACAAATCAAGATGCAAAATCAGGAAACCACCTTAATTCACGTTCAAAGCCACTTCCTCCTTCTCCCACAAGAGCCTCCATCACCTCCTCCAGCCTGGGAAATAAACTCCTCTGCCTTCACAACCCACCCATTTCAACAGGCAGCAGCTGATGCTCGGCCACTTACTAGCATCCACCTCCAGCTGCTGGCCGATCACACGGCAGAGGAGGTTAAGTGTCACTGGAGCTTAGTAGCAAGATTGGACCTGCCCTTCTCCAGCTGCATCCGTTGTGCTCTTGGGGCTGGGCCAGGCTCAAGACAGAGGATCTGACGGGGTGGAAAAGGAAATTCTGTGCATTCCTCATCCGTAGCCTACATGCCAAGTGAAATGCAGCGATGAGCAGCCAGACCAGAGTGCTCGTCTGAGGCTTCCTTCTAGCTGCAAAAAATTGCAGTGTGTTCAAAGCAATGTTATTTGGTCCAGGGAAGCTGGGCTGCTAGGGTTGTGAAACTGTTTGCCCTCCAGTACCAGTGAAACAGGTGAAATGTTAGGAGGAGCAGAAATCTTGGGGTACACCCTCCAAGGACTGAATTCTGGCTTAGGAAAAACACCTGCCCTGAAATGTTCTGAGCATGTGATTTTAATTTTCTTTGACCTTTTCGTGTCTCTCCTTAGCCAGGCACAAAAATATCCTCCCCAGAAAAATTTCTGCCTGGAAACGATGGTCCTTTTTCCCCAAGTCCTTTTAAAGGGATGAAAATTGCTTGTCTTCCAGAAATATGCTGCTGCAAACAAGCAATTTGTGAACTGCCTTTTTGGAGAAAGACAGGGGAATTGTCTCATCTGTGCTCATACCAGCAATATTCCAACATACACAACCATAATAAAATTAAAACACAATGGGAGAAAGAAAATCCCCAACATAAATGCAATGTGACCTTGATAATCAACAGCTGACAAATTCAGCTTTTGGTTCCCTGCTCCCTCCTGCCAGTGCTTGATTAACTTTGTAAAGTTTAATTGTCCCATGAGAGAAATGGGTCACAGACTGGTGGGGAATCTGAGTGTGCAGGAGGTAGTTGGTAGGGATGTCACATGGGAGGGACCATTTGTCCATCAGAGAGCTTAGGTAGTAACTGCATCCTACACCAGCAGCAAGGTCCTTCATATATTCATGCTGGGTAAATGGCTTTTGGTGTTCAAACTTGCCTGCAATGATGCTTCTCTCAGCTGGATACAATACTCTCAACATCCTTCCTAAACCATCTCATAGTTGTCTCCTCCAAACTGCAGTTGGTCACCATTCAGTGCTGATTCCTGCTGAAACATCTCAAGGTCACATTCCTCCAGCATGAAAGGCCAACATAAAACTCTGGGATAAATACCAGCAACAACTTGTGTTGCTCGAGGAGAGCGAAACCTCCCCAAGGAAGGAGAACGCGTGTGGGTGCTGGAGACAGAGCTCGTGCCGACGTGGTACGGGGGTTTGGTCTTTCGTTGAAGGACAAGAGACACATGAGCTGTGGCTTTTCTTTCACATTTCTTCCCAGAAAACAGATGTGACCCAGGAACAGCCTTGCAGCACATGTGCCGTGGGTAGACCGCCCTACTTTGCAAACAGGGCTACAATAACATGGACCGAACTCCATGTCCTGAAAGGGTTTTTCCAGCCCTGTGTCTCATGGCTCTGCTCCTGTGACCTTGCCTTTCTAACATTAACACATGCCACACATTTTTTTTTTTCAAAAAGCAACCAGCAAAATGAGATATTTCTCTGCATTTGATCCTCCCTGGGAGAGAAGAGAACAAAACCTCCTAATGCTCATTAATCCCGTCACCAGAGCGCTGTTGAAAGATGGTTGATACTTGGGATAAGAGCAGTTGTGGGGGGATAGGGATGCCATGGTCCCATCAAGGCTCCCACATCTCACTCCAGCAGTGGCTGCCTATCAGTAGTTGGTGAAACAATGTTCAAATAATAATTTGCCCAGCACAAACGAGTCCATTGCAGGGCACATTCATGATCCCAAAGCACACAGCACCACGGTTTGGACTCCAAAAGCTGCCTGTGTAGCATGCTGCACCGAGCAGGGAGGTAGACCAGAGGTTTGGGTGATGGACAGCAAACACACACCGCTCTGCACATGTTGGGTCAAATACCCTCATCAGCAGGAACTCTTGTGCCTCCACCACAGAAAAAACCCAGGAGGCAGCTTGCATCCATGGGACCTTCCTGAGCCGCTTGTCTAGGGGAGAAGCAGCCCTCTGACAAACACAATGAATTAATTTTTGGCCCAAATAAATACAGCGTCTAGCCAAGGGGTGACACCTTCCGTGAGAGGAAGGGAGAGTTGGGCAGCAGTTTCCATCCTGGGGCTGGGGCAGGTGGCAGCAGCCGCCGCCGGGGCTGCGCACAGACTTGTCCTCATTTTTGTCCTTTGACCCTTTCCCCCTCATCGCCCCCCCCTGCCCCAGCAGCTGAGCCTTGTTTACTGGCATTTTGGCAGCCCATCTCCTGTTTCCAATAACCCTTGGAGGAGGTGAGAGGGAGATCAGGAAGGGGCTGGTCACTCTGGGTGGTTGGAGCTCTGCACAAAGGGTGGCCAGCAGCGCTCAGGCAACACTGCGGGAAGAGGCTGAGCCAATATTCATCCATGGGGGAAGCATGGAGACAGCAACCTGACGTGAGCTTGCTGCTTTGCCTGCCCAGTGCACAGCACATGAGGAGGAACGGGGCGTTCGTCACGACTCTGAAGTCACTGGCTTTGGGACTGATGTCACACCAAGGTGGGGGGGACATTCACCCTGACACAGACAGTGTCAAGCTAGCCCCGCTCTGCCTTCTGGCTGTGTTTATTCAGCACAGAGATGAGATGTTTGCAGAATTCCTCTACCAACTCTGACCTTGTCAGAGGATAAAATCCAAAGGACTTATTCCTACCCTGTCCAAATGACACCATGGGTTCTTCAGTACCCCCAGACTACCATGTGCCCCATGGGTTAAATTCAAGAGTTTAACACAAAACGAAAGGGGAAATATTGTCCTGCTGATGGCCAGAGCCACTGAATCCAACTGATCTGAGACACTTCTGGCCAAACAGATCAGAGATGATTGATATAGGCAAAAAGACACATCGCCCATTCTCCTTGCTCCCTCTGATAACCCTGCAGTTACTACAGAACAGCTGGTACCCGGGCTACACCACAGGGTTATTTGTGGGGAAAGTACTGGGACAGTCTGGAGCCATCCCAGCTATGGGCCAGTGCTGCATTGCGAATGCCCAAATGAGCCCTGCTCCAGGGAGCAGGCATCTAAAAAAGCCATCCCATGTTTTCAATCCATGGTGAGCAATGAGCTCTGCTTGCCTGAAAGATGATGAGGTTTTAGATTTGGGGTATTTGTATTCATGAACTTTGGCTTTTCTTTTTCCCTTTTTATTTATAACTGCTGTACAAGATAAATGCTGCAGCTCACGTACACCTTCGGGCTGGATAGACAGCCAGACATGATCTCCTTCCAGTTCACAGGAGTTTCAGCCCAGCTGCAGGCAGCCAGCCTGGCTTAGTTGTAGGTATATGTCATACAGGGACCTCAAGGATGGTGAAGGGTGCAGATTTATCAGTATTCCTGCAAGTACAGGATCAGCTTCCCTGCCCTCTGCCTGGGAATTACCAAATGCCACAAAGAACAAATTGAGGGTGAAAAGGACCCCTCTGTCCCTGCGACATCCCGCTTTGCTGCTGGCCCCAGGGACCGAGTGGTCCCCTTTTCTTTGTCTCCAATCCAGACTTGGGCAGGTGGCGAGCCCCATGCCGGACCAGACAGCAGCCTTCCCTGCCACCCCTGCAAGCATCATGCTGATGAATATCCATCTAATTAGAATTAGGGATTCTCCAGACCAACCCTCCAACTGGAGAAATTAGCTAGTTTATTCCAATAAAGATGCTAATATGGGGGGCTTTGTGAAGGGCGAGAAATTCCCATTGTCATTCAGAAGCAATTTGTAGCGGATTTGAAGCTTTTGAAAAGGTGATGTGCTGGTGGCTGCGTTTGTATAATACCCATCCCCGAAACTCACAGCTGAGCATTCTTCCCCTCCATATGCTTCAGTGCTGCCCAATTTGTATTCCCCCAGTGAGGAGGCACTGGAGCAGAGCAGAGAGGGGTAGCAAGTCACCGGCAACAGCAAGGGGAAGGTGGCTGGTCCTGGGGAGGGGGACACAGCAGCCATGCACCCACACTGGGCTGCTGGGAGCGTGGATGCTGGGCTAACCTCTCTGTTGGGATGGGCAACACACAGGCAGAAAAAAGTTCCTTTGGGTGAGAAGGGTCTGAGATGCCTTCACCCAGTGCTCTTAATCATGTAATGCTTCTTTGGGGTCCCCATGACATTTTACTGGCATGAAAAGCTCCTTGGCTTTCTGGAGCTACAACTTCCATCATTATTTATTTCCAGATTCAAGTCATCAGCTCTGGAAGCAACTGAGACTGAAATTGACACCATCTCTCCAGAACACCACCAAAATCCTTACCTGAATTTTCCAATTGATTTTAATTTTTCCTCAGTTCTCTCTTCTGAAGCGAAGACTCCACAGGCTGGTATCTGGCATGAGGCACCTCATGGGATTGAATCATCTAGGGAGGCTTAGGCTCTCCAGACAGCTTGGCTGGTGACATTTTTATGGACCTTCTAGCCAGACTTGCCCCTAATGCACCAGGCTCTGCAGGAAACCTAGTCAGCATTTCAGGAACGAAGCACTTTTGCAAACTGCAACCTAAATTCACATAAAAACCCAAATGCCTCCCGAAGCTACGCCTTGCAGATTGCTCTAGGAAATATAATGATATAAAAATGCTTCTCTAATTTAACAGCTGCCTGGAAGTGGGGTTAGAGTTTTGTACCACAGTGAGGGACCTTTTTTTGCTGAGGGGGCATCTTCCTGCCACTGACCTTCTATGCTTTGCTCTTTCCATCTTGTGATGTAAAGTCGAGGAGTGACAGCAGCAGCCATGAGCAGCTGGGATTGCTCCCCTGAAGCCCAGATGCACTTGACTCCTGTCCATCTCCCTGTCTCTACAGCTTTATCTGCGTGAAACCTGGCACTGAATTTAATGTTTCCCGTGGATTGCATTGCTCGTTGAGCCCATCTAACTGACAGGGGCTGCTCTACTATAAATGTTATGCTAAGGCCCCCACTCTGCTAGGTATTTCAACTTGTGCCTAAATTTAAACATGGGATGGCAGTGCTGAACCCCAGGGATTATTCCCATGCCTGCTGCAAATACCTTGAGGTCAGATGGTTTAGAAGCATGGGTAAGGGAGAGGGAATGTTTCCATCTTCTCAGGATCCTGCCTGGGGCCACGGCCCTGCTCAGGAGAGGATACCATTAACCAGGACAGAGCCCATAAATGTGCACTCTTAGCCATGGTGGGGAGGATTCCTTGGCTGATGGGCTCATACCCAGAGATGTGAAGCTCAACAGCATTTTCCATGATACCTTGGCTGGATTTTCACCTCTTGCACCAGGCACTCTGGCACACAAGTGACGTGCCCACGTGCAGCTTTTCAGCAGTGGTGAACTCCTGGCATGGCAGAACCACAAATTCTCTGTCGTACCCAGGCTTAAACGTGTTCCCAAGCAATACCTGACAACTGGAAAGGATTTGTGGTGCTTCTCAGCAGCCATGCTGTGCATTTCCTACTCAGGCTGTAGTTGAACCAGCATCGTGTTTGGATGCTTAAAGCCAACGTCGATTTAAAAGTAATAGATTATTAAGAAGATTATTAACATATCCTATGCAATTTTCCTAATGCATAGGAAAAAAGGAATCCTGGTCCCCAGCCAGGGCAGCTGATGCTTTGGTGGGACTTTGCTTGAGATTTGGCTGCACAGCCTGTCTTGCCACAGGTCTCCTGTGTGACCAGAGCGCAGATGAGGATCATACAGAGTCAGAGAGCGGTTTTGGCTGAGCTCAACTTTATGCTCTGAAGTAAGCTCAATTCAGCTCTAAACCCTCCCTGAGAAGGGATTACAGAATCTGTTTGCGATCACAAAGCGCTGCATAATTGTAACTGTACGCTTCTTATCTTATTTGAAATGCTGATATGAATTTTAATGAAAATGAGGGGGAAAAAATGTTTCTCAGACAGTTTGGCCAGCACTGAAGCAATGCTTTGCATTATCTACACAGAAAGAACAGCTCTACAAGCACAATAGCTTTTTTTTAAAAAAAAATAAAATAATAAGCCACCAAAAAACAACCCTCTGGTAAAATGGAGTGAAAATAGTATTTTATTTTATTTTTTGTTTGTTTCCAGTTGACTTCTTTTTCTACATGGGTCTGGGAACGAGGGAGTTGTGCCTTTTCCCTGGTCCTGGATCAGGATGACACCTTGGCACCTTCCTCCCAAATGCAACAGGGGAAGGAGCAGAAAGGAACCAGTTTCATGGGAATGTCCCAAATGTATAGTTCCAGTCCAAGCCAAGGGAAAGTGTAAAGATCAGAACTCAGCAGCACATGTTGCCATTCCCTCCACACCACAGTGTTCACAGGGGAGAGGGGAAGGGAGAGGCTACCAGGCTCCAGGCAGCAAATGTGCAGCCTCACAATCCATCCCACACTGGTTTACTGCTGGGCTCCAGTCTGGAGACATCCACATCCTCCCCGCAGAGAAGAAACCTCACAGAGAGCTAAACACATCCCACAGACCACTGGCTCCATCACCTACCTGGGGTCAGGTCCTCTCCCAGCCTTTCTTGGGTAGCATAGCACAGATGTTGGTTGCTCTGTGGCACTGGAAGGACAAATGTAACTCTGCTTCCCAGCCCCCCCACTCCTCATGGTGACACACACTTTAGCTCTGCACTTCAGGCTCTTGGGGACCCCATCTCAGTTTAGCCCATGACCTTCTCAATACAGAAAAGGGGCTGGAAGGAAGCATGTCCTTCCCCAGACACCAGCCCTGCCACCACAGCTGGGTCATCACCTCCTGAATCGTGCCATTGTTCCTGCCTCCAAAATAAAGCAGACACGGGAGGTGCTTCCACTCAAAGAAAACCAGTTTCCACTGGTGACTTCTCCCCGCCTTGCACCAGAATCCTCCCTCCTTCCCTCCCTCCCTGTCAGGGCCCCATAGCTTTCCTTTGTGCCTCTCCTAGGATGAAAAGAGGTAGTCATTGATTGTATTAATAATTCAGAGCCTAATCTCGCGGACGGGTGTTCACGGCCTGTGAGGTGGCTATCTTTCATCTCGAGATCAGGATCAGCCAGATCTTTTAGAGGTCAAGGAAGATAGCTGCAGCATGGAAAATACCTTCAAAATAATAGGTTTAGGTGATTCGTGAATAGATGAAAATGGCAAATAAAAAGCTCATGTCCCTGCATCACAACCTGGTGATGCCCACAAACCCTTGAAGATGACTTCCATCAGCCTCAGTGAGTTGCAGAGAAATGTCTTGTCACACACCCCAACCCACCAACGTTCCTCAGGTCACCTGAACCCTTCTGCTCCTCAGGACAGCCACCTGCCTGCTGTCATGGTTCTTGCACTTCCATTCCTCTTCTCCCATGGCCAAGCTCCTCCTTTAACTGCCTACCCTGTTGTGTTAGCTTAATCATTCCTGGAAGGACAAAGTATAGTGGCTCTGTTTGCTTTGTTTGTTTTGTGGCCAAGCAGCTCCCTGTGCAGGGAAGGGAGCAAATTTGTCTTCGGTACAAGCTGGTCACAGGCACTAAATTTGGGATTCCCAGGAGAGAAGCAAAGCAAATCAGCATGTTCCCGATTTCATTTTCACCTGGATGTTCTTTACAGCCCAGAACTTACACCACTGCTCTTGGAGCCTATCCACAAGACCAATAGTCCCGTCTCCATCGGGTCCTTCTCATCTCCCACAACCCATGTACCTGTCTGCTACACCTGAAGTGATGCCCTGTTAGCTGCTGCCACCCCAGGGGCGAAGCTCCTGCAGAAGGGTACCCGCAGAGTGGTGCTGCTACAGCTACGCCTCAGCTCTACACTTTGCCGGGCGTTTATGGCGGAAATGGCAAGGTCAAAGCATGCACCTTGCACTTGGAGCTGAAGGTGCCAACTCCTGTTGCGATGCCAAAGATTAACGGCAAGCTGATAAGAGCCTGGGGAAATGGCCGGCGGAGACTTCTGAGAGTTCCTGCAAGTAGGGCTGTGCTTCGCTGGGAGCCTCTCGGGGCTGGAGCTCCTGGTTCCCAACAGGAACCACGCTCAGCAACAGTCTGAGGCCGCCTAGATGTTCTGCCACTGTTTCCAAGGCACCTCCAACGCTCTGTACATTAGCATTTCTCCTGACTCGGGCTTTGTCTTCTCAGGAAAGCACTTCCACATCATCACCACTGGCAAAGATGATGCGTTTGAGGTTGGCGATCCCTCCCCAGACAGGGGTGGCACAGTCCCCAAAGTGCTCAGGGTTAGTAAAACTCCAGCATACAACATTTTACAGCCTGGGACTCGAGCCCGACCCTGCACACACCTGCAGGAAGGCCTGGGCTTGCGATGGCTTCTCTCCCACCCCCCGCCTTTGTCTGCTGCATTCACTTGGGCTCCTCCGAACAAGCAGTTTACCTTCTCTCAGGCAGGGTTTGTGCCTGGTTTCCTGTCTGTGCAGCGTCCCAGAGCTGACAGAAGCAGCTCTGTCTGTACTATAGTATCCAGACACCACAGTATCCAGACCTGTGAACTGATTTGCAAATAATTATTACGGAAGGAAGCTGTTCCTTCTATAGCTGATAACTTATCTGGTATACATCAGGCTTTCCCCGGTCTTTTCTCCATTCCTGCTTTAACAATTCATCCCCAAACACGCTGCTCCTTTGTCAGGACTATACCCCCACAGTAGCCGCGTTTAAAGCAAAAAAGACCTCTTTGATGGCAGGGTTTCCGTAGCAAGGCTGTTTAGATTTGTTGTGATTAAATCACATCCATTTTCTAATTTGTACCTAACACACACTCAAATCCCTCCTTAAGCCTGGGCTGTACAGGCACATTTTGTCTTCGCTGCTGACTTAATCAAGCAGCAGAGAGCCTCAGTGTGCTCCCTGCAATTGTTGTCTCCTGCACTGGAAAGAAAAAAAAAAGGGGGGAGAAAGAACCACTTTGCAAAGGGCTGCTATTATCCACACACCACGGTGACAGCATATTTAACGCGTTTGTGGCTCTGGGGCTGCAGTAATTAATTGTGTGTCTGACACTCGGGCTGGCACAGCCTTGCACCCAGAGCTTTCCCACCACAGTGGCAGAAAAGCAGGCACCCTAGTACCCATGCATGCCAGCATCCGTCCTCCCAGGCCTCTGTGGGAGCTGGATGCTCATCCCAAGCTCACCCCGATGGTGGGTGAAGCTGGAAGAAGCGGGGGGCTTCCACAGTGCCCAACTCGAGGCAATGATGGGTGCTGTGGCATCTAGGGG
>VZTU01006723.1:784435-801599 GCA_013400835.1 Zapornia atra
GCGCACATCCAGGGCTGGATTCCCGCTTACCGGTGGGGAACCCTTTGGGTTGGAGGAGCACCAGCGTGGGTGCCCCCTGCATGGGTTCCTTCTCCCTCACACCCCCCCGTAGGTCAGGGTGACCTCCGAGCATGGGGAAGGTGGTTTGGGTAGAGCAGGCCACTGCTGACAATTTCCCTGGCAGAAGTCCTGCGCAGGGCTTGTGCCAAGTCCCAGTACTGGATGCTCATGGGTGCTCCCACCTGCCTCTCACCTGAGACCCCGATTTTTAAGGGTGCTTAGCTGACCCCCGCCTGTGCCTCCCAGTACGAGCTATGCTGTTTTCTTCTGTAGCTTCAAAAATCTGGCCCTGGGTGTTTTGCCCCAGATCTCAGGCTCTGCTTCCTCCTTCACACTGTGGTTTGCTTTGGCTTTCCCAGTCTGTGTTGGGCTTTGCTGTTGTGGCTGTAATACACCCCTCCCTCAAAAAAAAAAAAAAATTGGGAATTTTCTGCTCTTGGTCCATCTAGGCAACAGCATTTGATTCGAGATGAGGATCCGTCCCTGCTGGAGGTGTATCTGGTCCGTTGATAAATGGCTTTTGTCTCAGCGGCAGGGAGGGACTCGATCGCAGCATTAAGCTGAAATTGAGAAGGGGGGCTTAGGGGCTGTTAAAACAACACCTCCCCAACACTGTGGATGGGGAGCTGGGCCAGGGGCAGGGGAGGAGCGCGCCTGTGTGGGATGTTGTCAGGGCAGAGAAGAAGGGAGGGATTCAAACGTAAACCTGGAAATATTTTGGCTTCCCTGTTTTGTTGCTTGCTCTGAGACAGTCTCGTACTTGGAACAGAGAGTTCTCTGGGATTGGCAGCAAGGCTCGTTGTGGGGCTGGAAGGAGGTGCTTTGTTTTTAGTGCATATGGGGGGGTGGAATGTTGCTCTTTTCCACAGAAAATCCTGAAATTCCCAGCTCTTGGTTACTGGGAATGGGGGGATGTTAAGAGTTACTTTGGGTTTATCATGGCAGCAGCTGAGGTTTTCTTCTTTGTGGCCCGAACAGCTGTGCCGAGTCAGATATGCACACAAAGGTGCTCACAGGGCTGGGCAAACGTAAAAACTTCCTAACCTGGGGGCTCTACATCTCTGCACCAGCCTGCTGTCCCCAGAGAGCCAGGCTGCGATGCTGGATCAGGCCCCAGTGAGACTAATTTTTGCCATCTCTCTTCTGTGTCCCTGATGGGCACATCCCATAAAGCTCTGGCAGGGTGGTGCCTGACCTAAGCAAGCCCCTCAGCCCATCAGACATTTGGGAGACCCCACAGCCAAGTCCTATATCTCCCAAGGGACAAGCAGGATGGCAAAGGTCAAAGATTGAGGGGGTTTGGTCCACCTGGATAAGTTTGATTTGGTTTGCTTTGCCCATTAGAGCAGACACCAAGCTTGGAATAAGGGGGTCCCCAGAAGACTGTTGCGGTCTTAGGTGGTTTGAAGGGGGCTGGAGTGAACTTGGGGCTGTTGCAGGGCAGGAGTGATGGGTCAACAGAGAAGGGGGCTTGGTGAGGATGAGGGTTGCATGGAGATGCAGTTGAGGGCAGGGGCAGGTGAGGGGGTGCCTGGCCTTTTTCTGGCAGTCCTGACAGATCCTGTGTGGGTGTGCTGCAGATGAGGAGTGGTCTGTGCAGGCAGGGCCCTGCCTGGCCATGTATGGCACCCGGAACGCACTTGTAAGAGGAGAGCCTTTAAATGCCTTTAAAAAGCTTTGTACCCTGCAGTTGGCAGCTACTGGGATAAAAAGGAGAAGATATTTATTCCCTTGTCCGCGAGTTCTCAAAATAACAGGGCGTTCGATTGTAGCCTCAAGATTGCTTTGCACTCAAGTGCAGCCCGGCTGAGTAAATCACTGCTTCACCAGCTGAAATTCCTGCAGCAAGGGGGAGAATTGAATTATGGCCAACTGCAAAACCAGATGCCATCCCCTTGATGAAGTCATCGGGCTCTTACTGCGGAGAACAAGCTGGCTCCTACACACACATGCACACACACACAGAGCCCTCGTAGGTGCAGACTGAGCCGCTCTGTCTAACGGCCTGGCCACGGTGTGCAGGGCAGCCGGAGGCTGGCGTCCCTGCAGATGTAAGAACAGTAAAGTCCTTCAGGGTGGAGCACCAGAAGGGTGTCAGGACCCACTTTTCACTGCATGAGCATCCAGGGGAGTTTGGCTGTTGAGTTCCTAGCAAGCAGAGCTATCCATGCAGAGATGGGGGGTTTGTGGGTCAAGGAGGGAGCAAGCTTCACTTGAACCCAAAGTGTGTTTTCTCCTGCCTCTGTTTCCTCCCCTTCCTGGACAGCTGTTGACTTTGGTCCCCAAAGCCCTAGTAGTGATCTGTGTCATTTTGGGTTTTGGATAAGTTATCTTTTTTCCTTGCCCTGTGGCACACTCCAGCTGGCCTTTTCTGAGATGATGAGGATATGTGGTGGGACATCTTAGGGGCAGATCCTGGCTCCAGGCTTTGTCAGCCCACAGTGCTGATCTGAGAGCATCACTGTGCTGGGGACGGGAGTGCGGGCAACAGTGGGACTGGGGGAGTGGGTTCCAGTTAGTAAGTTACCTTTTCTCTTAAAACCTGAGCCCAGGGGGACACACAACAGCAATCAGATGCATTTTAAAATAAATCAACCTCTGAAGGTCTGTGGGGGAGCAGATAGCATGGCTTCCATGGGGCCTGAGTGACGGGGAGCAAGTCTGGTGCTGGGAGGTCGCCCCAGCCCGCAGAAGGGATCCACTAGATCCCCGCATGTCCCGGGGTGTGGCTCCAGCATCAGTCAGGTGCCTGTGTGGTCTCTCAGTGGGCTTGTGGGGCTGCTGCCTGCCAGCCGGACAGGGACAGCTGCCACCCCACGCCCTGCACACACACCAACGCCTCAGATTGAGATGCTGCAATTTTTTGGCAGGCATTTAATTGTATAAATTTGCCTCATCCAGATTTATGTGCTCCGGGCTTTTCTCTATCTCCTTGTTTCGTGTCTCATTTACCTCTGTGTTTGAAGGGTTGAAATTTCACAAGAGCATGGTGGGAATGATTATTCCTAGAGGGAATCCACACCTGTAAGCAGAAAGCGTTTCCCTGCCAGCTCCGCCGCGGCCCGGGTGAGGGGGAGGAAAGCCAGGGACCCACTGCCACACCTGGGGGCCCCCCCGGGCGCTGGTGGGTGGCAGCCGTGCCTTCAAAGGCACCCTGGGAAAGCAGCTTCGGCGTGGGGAGAGTGATGTCTGCTGGAAACCTGAAATACTCGGTGATGGGGGGTGGCTGGTGGAGGTACCTTTTCCGGGTACCGCTGCTTCAAGAGGGATGGTGACACAGATGGTGTTGGCTGAGGGAGGAAGCTGAGGGTAATGCTTCATGCAGGGGATGAGTGAGTGAATCCACCTTGCTTCCCGCTGGGCTTGTCTTGGTTGAAACCCTTCACATCCTCAGTGTCCTCATCTGTAAAATGGGCCACTCCCCTCGAGGAGATTTACCAGCTCTTGAGAACTGTTGGTGAAACTGGGGGAAAGCCCAGGTGTGCAGCTCCAGCACAGCTTTCCAGCCCACAGCAAGCCGTGGCAGGCAGCCAGCTTCATTAGCACCCTTCTGCAGATGGAGAATTGGAGGAGATCGCTTTCCTCCCTTCCCATCCTCCATCCACCAGCCCATGATCTGTGTCCATGGAGCAAAACCTGCATCCTCTGAACCATCCACCAGCACTGCTTCCTCCACGCGGGTGAAAAGTTGTTTGCAGTAATGGCAACGCTGAAGCCTGGCTCTGAGGATGAGGATTTAAGAGCAGATTCTGCAAATCAGTTGCTGCTTTGGCTGTAAGCGCTCGTTCCTCCTCTCAGCTCTCTGTGTCTCCTGAATTTCCTGAGATTGGCTGGCAATTCTCAGAGCAGCATCACCAGCTGCTCATGGCTGTGGCTGCAAACTCCACAGTTGATGCCCTCTCCAGTGGTGTCTGTCCTCCCTGCGTGGGGATGCAGAGGAGCCTGAAGGAGCAATGCTGCTGGCGTGGGGAGGGGGGCTGGGCAGAGACACGCTTGCCCCCGCTAAGCATGCCGGGTCAGCGGTAAGCCGACTCGCTGAGCCAAAAGAGCTGACTAAGTGACAGGAGCGATCAAGGACTCCTTCGGCAGCATCCAACGGTTCGTGCTGTAGCCGGTGAAGACACTGACTCTGCTTTTTTCCTGCCTGTGCTTGCCTTGCTTCTCTGCCGTGCCAGGAGAGGAGAGGTGGGGGGCCATGAACTCGGTGCTGAGGCCAAAAGGGAGTTGGCTGTGGCGGGTCCTCCAGATGGTTTGGCGACTTGACGCGGGTTGACATGAGAAGAGCTCCCCTTCTGTGTCCCTTTTTTGACTCAAACTGGGGAAAACCTTTCCCCAGCACCCCGTTGAGTGAGATGAGGACTGGGTTAAAAGAAGCTGTGTGGATTGAGGTGTGCTCTTGGATGCATCTAGAGTCACTTTCTCATCAGCCCGTCCTTTCCCTGGATTTAATGCATTGCTGCTTTTCCCAGTGGAAGCGAACACAAAACCCTGTCCCTAGCACGGAAGGTGGCCCCTCCAAGCCGACCTCCCCAAGCACACCCTTGCAAAATATGAGCTGCAGCGCTTTAAGAGTCAGGTTTATTTTCCTCCTTCAGTTCCCTCCTCCTGTTCCTCCTTCCCCCACTTCAGTGCAACTGAAACCTGATCTAATCCCTTTGCACATGGGTAATTTATTGGTCTATTGGGCTTTTCTTGATGGCAAATTGCATTGTCTTTCTTCCTGGGTTGAGGCTTTGGAGCAGTTTGCTGCATTCCTGCAGCTCTTTTCTCAGGGCTGATCTTTCACACCCCCTCTGAGCACAGTCAAATCAGTTTTATTGGGCCTCTTTGTTATGCAAACAAGGCAATAATAACCAGGCTATTATTCTGCAAGATTGTGCTTGATTAACAGTTCAAAGGAGGTCGATGGAAGAGCCACTGCCATTGCACAGCAGATCCTTTGGTGAAGCTTGGGTCAGATGGCCTTTGGGTCTTCTTCACCCCACTGTGCCCTGTGGGGCGGCAAGAGGGCTGCCCCTGCCCACGACTCCCCATCCATCAGGGCTCTGCACCCCATCCATCAGGGCTGTGGACAGCACCCAGAGGCTCGTTTCTCTCCCTGGAATGACGATTGATACGCGTCATAAAACAGAATCACAGTCGTTTGGGTTTAAGGGACCTTTGAAGGCCATCTATCGGGTCCACCCCCTGCAATGGGGGCATCTTCATGTAGATCAGGTTGCTCAGAGACCCATCCAGCCTGACCTTGAACTTTCTCCAGGGATGGGGCATCCACCACCTCTTTGGACAACCTTTTCCAGTGTTTCAGCACCCATGTCATGAAAAATTTATTCCTTATATCTAGATTTGTAGCCCACATGGCCACCAAAACATGGGACTAGCATGTTGGGCATGTGGGGACTTACCTGCTGGGACAGGGACAGCACAAGTAGGATAGTTGTCTTTCATTCCCTCAGGTTTTGTTTTGGACTGCTGAAATCTTGCTGTAAAAGCTCCCATCAGCCAGGTTTTTGAGGAGTAACGTGATTATTTTAACTCCTCTGGGGTCACATTGGTGCTGGTGGTGACTGCTGTCCGGACATCCAGGAGCTGAGCAGCCCACATCTTGAAGCTGGCAGATGCTGCTGGTATTTAGCACCTCAGAGAATCATGCCTTTCCTATTGAGGTGTCAGCATAAATATGTTTATTTAGATTACTTAAATAAATATGTGTTTAGGAGCCTAAGTCTGGGTGCTCAGATCTGAGGCCAAAGGTAATTACATTTTACTGTGTTCTCCAAAAAAGCCTTTTACTGCATGTGTGAGGCTTGCACATCTACACTTCAATCCATAGATTTGGAAAGACATGGGATGATGTATTTGCATCACATGTGGGTGATGAAATACTTTCCAGCCTGTTAGTAACCAAGAGGATATTAAACAACATCTCTTAGCAGTGAATGCTTTCAAATTAACAGGTCTGGCTAACATGTACCCAAGAGTCTTAAAAGAATTGGCTTTTGGTTACTGAAATTAATTTCCAGTAATTCACTTTGCTTGAGGAATTGCAGAGGAAGGGATGAATGGTCGATTTTTTCAGTGCTGGCTTTCTGAAAAAGTGCGATTTGGGTAAATGAGATCCAGGGAACCTGACACCAGCAGGAGAGAAAATAGGGGGCACTGATAATTGAAAGGGTGCTAGAGTTGGATGTGTGCAGGTGATGAGTTTGAACACTTTGTTTAACAGTGTGCAATGTAACATACCGATGAGGAGGGCAGAACACCGGGACCTGGGTTGTGTGATGCCCCAGGCTCCTGAGCGTGCTGGAGCACGGGATGCTTGTAGGATGGAGGACCACAAGGTGCTTGTGGGATGGAGGACTGGTGCTTTGCAAACTGGGAGCTCTGGAAAAGGTCGCAGCAGCCAGACAGCACGTTTTGGTGCTGGCCAGGGTGCAGTGAAAGGGGTGACCTCAGGAGAGGGTGCGAGCACTGTGTCCCACATCGGGATCGCCCGTCGGGTGGTAGGTTTTGCAGGAAGCCGGGAGGGGGGAGGTCTGGTGGTGGGGCTGAGCAAACACCTTCCAGCGGGAACTTAAAGTGCAAACCGTTTAGCTTATCTGGAGGCTTGACAAGTGACTCGATTGCAGTGTGTAAATATCTTTGTGGGAAACATACTGGTTACTAACGGACCAAATTGCTGGTTCTTTTTATGTCCTTACAATGAAGTCAGATAAAATCCACTTAGAACCAAGACCCGCATTTTGTAAAGGTGATAAACTCCTGAAACAGCCAGCTGAGGAAAGGGGTGGCTTTTCAGTCTGTGCAGACCACAGTAGTCCTCAGGGGAGGTATACCTGAACAAACATGGGGCACCGGGCTGTGCACGGGGGTGGGGGCTGTCTTGGTCCAGGTGATTTAATGATTTCTTCTGGCTTGAAACTTTCTGAAAGCATTGGTTTCGAAATACCAGAGGAAGTTTTGTTCCCTGTTTGAGTGGTACCAAGCCCTCGAAAGAAGGTGGTGGGGAGGTTGGGAGGTGGCTGGGCTTCCAGGGGCTGAGGTCACTTGTCCCCTGGCTGAAGGACCTTTTGCCGATGGACAAAGGTGGTGGCATCACCCAGATCCAGGGGTGTCTCAGATCCCAGGAGAGCCTTGCTTGGGTTCCTGCTTGAGAGGGGTTTGTTTCTGTGCTAAGTCATCTGTGGCTGAAAAACAGATCCATTGTGAGTCAATGGAAAATAGATTATGCGAAACTGAATAAACATCATTTCTTGGCCCGGGTACAAATGAGCCAAAGCTCCTGCCAGAGGGGACAAGGCAGGGCGTGCATGTCAGGACGGGGAGAGGGTCCTGTCTGCTCCTCCTTAGTGGCCCTCATCAGCCATGGCTTCACCCCCAGCAGTGTGAGGGGTTTGCCAAACCCTATGACCACTGGTGTGCTTGGAGAAGCATCGCTAGGAAAGCTCAGGCGTGAGCAGCCGGGGAGGGAGCACGCTGCTGCTGCGGCACCTGGCTATGGAAATCTAGCCTTATATGGGGCCCTGAGTGAAACAGCGAAAACGGGATGGCGGGTGCCAAAACTGGAGTGATAACATCTTAAAGAAGAACGCTCCCCCTTCAGGCCCAGGGAGGAAGGAGATGGGTTTTCCTGCCCTTGGTTTTGTTGGGCTTGGTTGGTTTTGTTTTTTTTTTACTCAGTACCTTATAAAGTCATGCGTGACCCTGGGGCAGTGCGGCAGCGAGGGATGCTTGACACGGGGATGTGTTTAGCACAGAGTGTCAGGGGACTGTTTCGCAGCATCCTTCTCTGTCCGCAGGCTGCCACAGCTCACGCCCCTGTCTCCTGATCCAAGTGAAGGAAGCATGTCCTTACAGAGCAACACCCCGCGGCTTTATTCCTAGGAAACAAAATTCCCCCTACGCAGCAGCTGAGGGGCTGGAGCAGCCAGACGCTGCTGCAGCCTGGGCTCTGCAAGCCGCTCGCTGGACAGCATGCTTTGCTCAGTGCAAACCGGTGTCTAGCTGAGCTGCCAGGAGAAGCAGGGTGTGTGGGTCCTGTGTGTCCAGGGATATGTCCTCCAGCTCCTCTTGGGGCTGTGTTGGCTCTAGAGTGACAACTCGTTTGGCCACATGCAACCTCGAGGCGTCCTCAAGGTGTGCATTAGCATAACTGCTAGGAGAGCAGTGATTTTAATCACCTGGTGCCACAGCTCTTTGGGATAGCCGGCAGTGGTGGCACTGGTCACACTCCTGCAAGCTTTTCTGACTCCTGTGTTCACTGGGAAGGTCCTGGGGGATCTGCAAAGCTCTGTTTGCTGTCTCCCATCAGAGGGAGTGAGGTGCATTTTCTTCATTTTCCACCCAGATAAATCTACCCTGGGAGCCCATTACCCGCCACAGCAGCTGCAGAGGTAAAGGCAGCCCTGAAATGCCCCTGCTTGCGCTCCCTGTGCAAATTCGCTAGCTCCTGTCACTCAACTGTGCTACCACCGTGTGCGACCACCAGCATTAAATACCAGTCTCCCTCTGAGTCGAGGCACTGTGCTGGATAGCGTATTACAGCAGCCGTGGTTGAACGTACAGCCTCCGGAGCCAAGGCAGGCAGCGCTGGGGAGCCGAGCTGTTCTGCCTGCTGGTGGTGAGATGGTTTGCATCACGTTGCTCATCTAGGAGGAATGCTGAGTGCTACCCTCCATTGCAAGCCCGTGGCTGTGATGGGAAGCCCTCTGATAATGTGGTGTTGGTGGAAAGCCATGCTCGTGGTGCTGAAAAGAAAGGGACATGAAATAATAAACATTTTTAAATGTGACCTGTAATGGCTGGGGGGCTTGGCAGAAACGGGAAGCCATGTCCCAGGGCAAAACTTGTTATTGAGTCACCTCCGGTCAGTAGTGAGTTAAAGGCTTTCCACGGTGCTTCTCCAGGTTTGAAGGGGATGCTGCCAAGATGAAACAGCTCCTGGATTCTCACTGCTGTTGCTAGCATCGTGAGTTTATTAAACACAAATTTTAAAACTCTGAGGAACTTGTCACCATTTCCTATTTGCACTTCACTCTTCTTGGAAAGGGAGTGGAGACAGGCTTGTTCCTTCAGGTTGAACTGCTTAGTGTTTTATAACCTTGGTCTCCCTTTCTGCTTTTTCCAGCACTGACTGTTTAGGTTTCCAGCACTGTAATGTTTAAAACTAAAACATACTGTTTTCCCTGAAACAATGCTGGGGTTTGTAACTTTCTTTTTTAAACAAATCTGAAAAGGTTTTGGCACCGATGCCTTGCCAGCCTCCTTCTAAACAAACCCCAAGACTGGAATAGTAGGGGTATGCCTGTGAGAGGCACCTCAAAAGCATCTGGAGATGGTGGGGCTTTTCTTGCTGCCTTTTCTGCCTGAGTCCATCCTGTCTTCAAGGCCTACAGGGAGGGGGGAGGAGAAGAAGGATGAGTTGGAAGTGGTGTGAGCCTAGGTTTGCCCAGCAAGGTTCTGGATTGCATGGGCAGAGCAGTGTGTGTGCAATGGTCAGTAATGGCCATGTGCTTTTTGTATGGCTGCACTGGAGAAGCCGTGCTGTCCCAGCGAGCAGACTTGGGGGGCAGGGGGGAAACGGGATCTCCATTTTCTCTGCCTTCCTTTGCCATGCTGGTCAGCACTGGGGCTCTGGCTGTGCCTGGTGAAGACCCTCCTGCCTTTGCCTTCATGGCTGCAAGACGGGTGTAAAGGGGAGGTGGGGGCTGGCTGGCATCCCCACACCCTGCTGTGTCCATTTTTCTCCTCCGTCTCCTGTTCTCGCTCAACAAGCTGTGGTGGGGAATGGGCTCCTGGGGTTGGGCAGAGGCACACAGCAAGCAGGAACGAGGATTTTGGGCTCCTGGTTCTTTCGGGGGGGCTCCTGGCACCACTGCAGCCCTGAGGATGGTGGAGTGGCCACTGTTTCAGCTGCAGGGCTGGTCCTGGCACAGATCCTGCTCCAACTTCTGCACATGGGCATGTGTCTGGGGCACAGCGGTCATGCTGGGGCTGGGTTTCCCCATGCCGCAGAGATGGAAGGCAGACAGAGTGTTGCCCTGGTAGAGATTGGTCGGGACACAACGTGCAGTAATTTATGCAGCCCAGAGCTTTGAATGTCAAACCCTGAGAAGACATTAAAAACCCCACTGCATCTTCCCACCACCAGATTAATGATCCTGCCTTATCACTGCTAATGAATACCTCCCATTCTTCCCTCTCCTGGTTTTCCCCTCCAGGAACATTCATCTAAAGGCTGGATGCTCTTGCGCATCTTGGCTTAAATTGGGGCAGATCCTGTTGGTTTCTTTGGCTTTGATGCATGAGAGTTGGGTCATGTGAGAGGGTCATGTCTGGTGAGCGAGGTCCCATCACGCGGTAGAGCCAGTGTCATGAGTTTGGGCTGCAGGAGGAGGACACCAGCTTCTTGGTGGGGGTAGAGTTGGGCATCCCATGCATAGGCATGCAAGCATTGACCTTGACCACCTTGCCTTTTCCTCCTCTACTGCAGTGACATCTCCATGCAAGATCCTCAAGTGCAACTCTGAGTTCTGGGCAGCCACATCAGGCTCCCACCACCTGGGCACGGAGGAGGCACCCGAATTCTGCACGGCCCTGCGCGCCTACGCACACTGCACCCGCCGCACCGCCCGCACCTGCAGAGGCGACCTGGCCTACCACTCTGCCGTGCATGGCATAGACGATCTCATGGTGCAACACAACTGCTCCAAGGATGGCCCCACGTCCCAGCCCCGCCTCCGGACATTGCCCCCTGGGGATAGCCAGGAGCGCTCCGACAGCCCCGAAATCTGCCACTACGAGAAGAGCTTTCACAAACACTCGGCTGCCCCCAACTATACCCACTGCGGGCTCTTCGGGGACCCTCACCTCAGGACTTTCACAGACACTTTCCAAACCTGCAAGGTGCAAGGGGCTTGGCCGCTCATAGACAATAACTACCTGAACGTCCAGGTCACCAACACGCCGGTGCTGCCTGGCTCCACAGCCACTGCCACCAGCAAGGTGAGCCTCACACATCCCCATGGGCAGAGGTGGGCAAGGGCAGAGGTTCTTCTGAACAGCCTTTCTTTCTACTGCTCCTCTCTTCTGCCTTTTGCACATCCCCTTGAGGAGGGTAAGGCTGGGTGGGAACTCCGCTGAATATGAGCATTTGGCCATAAATACCAGACGCCCATCCTTCCTCAGTCTCCACTGTCACTTAAATGGCCTGTGGTTTCTTCCTGAGCTCGTCCAGCCACATCATGGTTAGCAGCCTGAGATGCTGCAGCTCAGAAGGCAGTCATGGCCAACATCAGGGATGGCAAATTTAAAGGGTTCCCATCTGGGGGACTCTAGCTTGCTGTGAACAGCCAGACCAGGAGCGATGGTGGCACCTTTTGAGGGGGATCCCTGAGGTCCAAGCAGACCTTGGACACCCTCTAGGGAGGCTCCACCTTGCAGGTAAAAGCCTGAGCACCTTGCAGTGCTCGTAATTATCTCTCCGGTTTGCAGCAGAGTCAAGGCATTGTGTGGGCCACAGTCTGTTCGGGTGGTGCTTCGGCAGCCTAAATAAACATCCTGAAAGTCCAGGGCAAACACTGAGAAAACCCCAGTGAAAATATGCTGCTGCGATGCCAGAGAGACCTGGAGCTGATATGCACTGTCATGTTGCTTCGTGGTGCACAAGCTCTAAAGCTAACAGGCCACTTTTTGTGCCAAGAAAAGGCAGGCTCAGCAGGAGGCATCCTTTTGCTTTTGGAATGTGTCCTAGCCCGCTGTGTCTGGGAGATCTGCTTCTCCCTGTGTGTGGGGAGGGGAGAGGAGCACGTGTAGGACATGGACTGCTTCTCAGCTCTGGATGTGACCTTTTTAGCCTGAGCTGGAGCTGGCATTTTGAATTTGACCTGCCTGCTGATAAACCACCTTAAAGATACTTAATGATGTTTTCAACTCCTTACCTTCAAAAACATACGACAACCTGCAGAAGGGAGCCTTGCTAGGGACCCCAGGGACCTGCAGTTTCTAGGCTGAATTCCACTATCACCATTTTAATTGAGCCTTTTCAGCCGTTATCTGCATCACAGGCTTGTGGTGAGATGGGATTAGTCATGAGTTCTGCAGCATGAGCTGTGGAAAGTGTTACTGGGTCATCGCTAGAGGACCATGTGCTGTTGGAAATGATGGGAGCCTCTCGGTCCATGGGGCTCTTTGTGTTTTAGCACGCTGTTCCATGGCCTACCCTACTTCCTCCAGCCAGAGGTGGGACTGGACCCAGAGGAGGTTGCAGGAGGTCCATGTGAGGGGTAGTGCAGCCACAAAGCATGGGCATGGTGGTGCCTCATGATGAAGTTGAGGAGGGGATAGCAGGTCCAGACACTCAGCAGAGGGGTGGGTGAGAGAGGGACATTGCCAGGAGTCTGGATAGGGCTGTACACCTCACCAGCACCACTGGGAACAGAGGTGCTGGGAGCCACCACTGTGCTCTGCCCAGTTCTTGGGCAGGGTTTTCCCCTGCATCCCAATAAGCCCTCAGGTGTTTCTGCCATGTATCTGCTGGGACCATTTCTACTCCAGCCCTGTCCCACTCTGGCCAAGCACCATTAGCCCCTTCACAAGGGCTGTGTGGGGAGAATTGGCCCCCTTACTGCTTCTCCCTCACAGAAAGAGGTGCAAGAGGAAGAGCAAGTTTCCAAGAGATCAAAGTGTAGAGTTTGCATGGGAAAAAGAGCAAACTACTCTTCCTCCTTTGCAAACTCTACTCTTCCTCCTCAAGCCTTCCCTCTAAAGCCGGGTCAGCAAGGCCCTGTGAGGTCCTTCCTCCAGCAAGAGACCTGTGTTTGAGCCCAGGCAAGGGTGGGGAACCATGTTGGGCTCATTCTACGCCCCTATCACCCCTAGAAGGGCCTGCCCTCTCAAATGTACTGAAATGTGCTGAACAGACATGTGTGTCTGCGTGGTTGAGATGGAGCAAGACATATTCTGGGCCCCAGAGAAGAAGACTGTTGTTTTGGGAGTGGCCAGGGAAAGGAAGAGGTCCAGCCCCTGGGATCTAAGTGCCGTGGGAGCCAGAGAAGGAGCTCTACCACCTCTAGCAGCGTCAGGGCTTGTCCCCCTCTGCCATCTGCCAGGCCCTGGAGGCAAAACAGTGCTGCGTGCACGGGCATGCCACCACAAGCCTGTATGCAGTGATAATGCAACAAGCTCCAGCTACAAGGAAGCTCCTGCGTTGGGCCTGGAGATAACTGCACAGTTCCAGCTGGTATGTTCAGTCCAGCTTATGGGTCTTGACTGTATACACAGTGTCCTTATCCCTGTGCTTGAAGCAGGATAGCCATGTCTGGGTGCCTAAAAGTTGGGGCAATCTCTTAGCATGAAGCCCCTGCCCATGAGCTGAAGGCCACACTCCCAGCCAGGCTGAGCAGACAGCAATTCCACCTCCTGTGCCACTCGTGGCGATGGTTGTGTGCTCTCAGGTGGTCATCACTGGTTGTAACACTGGTCTATTCTTTCCTCCCTCACAGCTCACCATCATCTTTAAGAGCTTCCAGGAGTGTGTGGACCAGAAAGTGTACCAGGCAGAGATGGATGAGCTCCCTGCCGCCTTTGCTGATGGCTCCAAGAATGGTGGGGACAAGCATGGAGCCAACAGCCTGAAGATCACCGAGAAGGTGTCAGGCCAACACATTGAGATCCAGGCAAAGTACATTGGCACCACAATCGTGGTGAGGCAGGTGGGCCGGTACCTCACCTTTGCCGTGCGCATGCCAGAGGAGGTGGTCAATGCCGTGGAGGACCGGGACAGTCAGGGCCTCTACCTGTGCCTCCGTGGTTGTCCACTGAACCAACAGATTGACTTCCAGACCATCCGCTCAGCTCAAGCCACAGAGGGTCGTACTCGTAGGAAGGGGCCCAGCCTACCAGCTCCCCCTGAGGCCTTCACGTACGAAACGGCCACGGCCAAGTGCAGGGAAAAGCTGCCTGTGGAGGACCTCTACTTTCAGTCTTGCGTCTTCGATCTCCTTACCACAGGGGATGTCAACTTCATGCTGGCTGCTTACTATGCCTTTGAGGATGTGAAGATGCTTCACTCCAACAAAGATAAGCTGCACCTCTATGAAAGGACACGGGACCTTGCCCCGGGCAACACGGCTCCCTCAGGGACTGCCCCCACCCTCTGGGTAGCACTGCTGTGTTTGAGTCAGTGTTGGTTGGGCCTGTTGTAGAGGTTTGCTCCTTCCTTCACACCATAGAGAGTGGGGAAAATGGAACAGGAAGGGACCAGGGATGAGATGACAGCGCTGGACAACAAAAGGTTGGATATCAGAGCTGCATAGGTTGTCCTCAAGCCTCAGCCCTTCTACTTGGCACCAGGTCCTTCACCTTCCTAGCTCTTGCCTGGGAGGAATGTGCTGCCAGTGGGACCAGTCAGGAGGTTTCTTCGCTGGACCATATCTCTCCTGGACCTTCCTTACCTCCCCCTCTCTTCCTCCTCCCAGCAGTGGTGGTGCTGAGGAGCCTCCACCACTCTATAGCTCTCCCCCAGGTTCCAAAAATGCACACAATGACTGTGACATTGGTGTGCTTGAATGTGGCTTTGTCTTTGTGGAGCAGCACCCACAAGGAGTGTGCAGAGCAGCAAGATGGGGCCAAGCCTGGCCAGCACCACGGGGCTGGGCTTTCTGCTTGCCAGGGATGTGCTCCGCTTTTCAGGCATGTCTCGCTCTCCCCAGAGCCTCATTGTTGCAGAAAGTGGTGCAAGGGGCCAAAATGGTGGGGAATGGTCCCACGCTTGCGCAGCCACCAGTGCCAGGTGTCTTCTCGGTGGAAGTGGGACATGTTCCTCAAGCCTTGGCTTGTATCTGCTTCCATTCAAGGGGCATCTCCTGTTTTAGCCATTTCATTCGGCTGTTTCACTCCGTAGTTTTATTCCTGGCTCCCTTGTCTCTCTGCCTGGACCCACCGAGGACTCTTGATAGCAGTGGGAGAAACCTGGCCAGTATTCAAGCGGTTTCTGTAACTTCTGCCTGGTATTGGATGAGTTCCTTGCACCATTTGCTGCCCAGTCCCCTAAAACTGGCAGCAGGGAGGCTGCTCAGTGGGAGACCCAACCCCCATCTCCCTCCAGCCCTGCAGCCCCTTGCCTGCCCACGCCTTGGCCGGCCCTGGGATGGAGCAGGAGCATCATGCTCTGTTTGCTGCTAGGTCTCTGCTCCGCTCCTCGTCCTGGGGCCGCGACTTGCAACCCCATTGCAGAGCAGTTGCACCTTAAGCCCTTCTGGGCTTGAATCAGAAATGGGGCAATGTTAGAAATCAAACCAGGAGATGGGGTGCAGCAGAGAACCACCCACCCNCATTGGTAAATCTCCCTCCCCCCAGCACATAGTGCTGCCCTTCTCCTTCCCATGTTCCTCTGTGGTTCACCTCATCACTCACTGAACAAACAGCAAGACCACCTTTGGTCTGTGTCTTGGAGCCCTCCTAATGGTTTCCCCTCCTTTCCTCAGGGGGAAGTTCCCAGCCCCAAAACACTCTTGGGGGCACCTCCTGCTCTCAAGGGAGGTCTCTGGGCACGATGAGACAAGCTTAGCACCAAAAGAGGTGGGAACAGGCTACCTTTGGCAATCTGAACTGGTGCCAAGAGGCAGCCTGGTGTAAATACTCAACGTGACTATTCATTGTGTCCTAACAGCTCTAGAGCTCCATTTGTAAAGCAGCAGAGAAATGCAAAATCGTGTCCATGGATGTAATTTATATTGTCTCCTTAATATATAGAGCCCTGGCATTGATCTCGTGTGACTGTACAGATGAAGAGATGTAATTCGTTTCTAAATGTTTAAGGAAAGAAAAGAAACAAAAAGATGTGTTTACTACTTTGCTCCTTGCTTTGTTTGCTGGTGCCCCAGGTATTCTGTTTAGGGAGATTTGGAAATAAGGGTATCACCGTTGTGTGGGGCTGAGTTGAGCAACCACTGGACCGCGGCACGGGACAGTTGAGCTTCCCAATGCACTAATTTCTCAGCCGGGCTGATTTGGACTTTTTCTTTTTTTTTTTTTTCCTTTTTAAAAGAAAAACCCAAATTTTTATCTACCCTAGAAATCCAAACCACAAATTTTGAGAGTCAGAATTTGTCACTGGGTAAGAGGAAACTATTTGTTTGTTTTTCCTTGCTGTGTTACCCTGTAGATAAACGGTGGCCATCCAAAGAAGAAGAGGAGCTTCTTGAATAGCAGTTTCAGCTGGCCAAGCCACAGCATGCCAACGAGAGTCAGTACTTCCCTTAAGACCTCCCTTTGTAATACAGCGATCACCCCCACGGCATGGTGTGTGGTGGTTTGGGAGTAGTTTCCAGCCAAGGAACTGATTATGGCATAGCTCAGTCCCGCTGTCCAGGAGAGCACTCCAGTGGTGGCTTTTGTACGGTAGTTGGGGTATCCCTGTTTCAGAAGCAAACAGTGAAGCACTTTATTTTAGTTGTGTTTGACCCAGTTCTGGTTAAAGGTGAAGTGTGGCCAAGAAAGACCCGATACTTGGAAACAAAAGAAATACGTAGGCAAGGGGGGGGCGGCACACACGTTTTGACAAGGGTCCCTCCCCCACCTCCTCCCTGTGTTGAGACCCACGGGAGTGTCACCGCGTGTATATACTGTAAATTATTTATTGAGAGAAACGCAAGTAAAGTTTGAGGTTTTTTTGACAATAAACGAGTGGGTCTTGTTTTGTTCTCTGTGTGCTGGATGGTGCTGTTTGCCGCTCCGGCTGCGAACGCTGCCTCGTTTCTGCGGTCACTAAAGCAACCTTCTTGCATCTGCAGCACAAGGCCTCTTTGAGAGCTGCCCTGAATTCTGGGAATTTCACTCTGGGGTTTTATTTATCTGCAGCCAAATGAGAAAAATAAAAAAGGGTGGTGGGAGGAAAAAAAAAATAGATATAATAAGCTATTGGCTCTGAGCCTCGCTGGAAAGGAGATGTGTGTCACCCTTCCCCTGATCACCCCAGCAGCTGGGATGTGCACCCCGATGATGTCCCCTTTCTTGGGCAAGGCTCTTGGCTTCAGCCAGGTCTGGTACTGCCCTCTAATGTGGGAAAACAAAACTGCAGTTTTTTGGCTCCATTTTTCTTTTC
>VZTU01006724.1:0-53065 GCA_013400835.1 Zapornia atra
AGAGATCATTGAGACCAACCCCCAGACAAAGAAGGTTCCCCAGGACAGATCACACAGGTAGGCATCCAGATGGGTTTTGAATATCTCCAGAGGAAACTCTTAGCTATACATCAGAAAAAAAAGCTATTTAAATTCTTTGCTTCAAAGCCAGTTTCCCACCCTTAAGAACAGTCTGAATTTCCTTTCCTTTCTTGATTTAACATGGACCCATAACTGATATTTGTACTCCCCCCTCTTCTAAATTACAGACTTAATGGATTCATCTTTTAAACTACTTTAGGTCTGAACACTGAAGTTTAGATGGGAGCAAATGTTCTATTTGTATGACTGACTAAACAAAGAGAGAACAGGACAGAAACAAGAAAAAAAGCATGATGCAGATGCCAGCCAGTATTGTTTCTTTTGTTATGTGTCTCACAGATGTTGTAGATGAAAGGGAGTGTTTGCTCCATGATGAATCTGATATTTTTGAGAACTACATTAATAATGTTTGGCCATATTCCAGAATAAGCAGAACCCTTTCTGTAGCTTCTATAACAACTTTACTTTCATTCTCCTACAGCACAAAAGGAAGCAACTTCTGTCTTGAAAATCTAACATATCCATCCTATCTACCCTTCTCAACATATAACACGATTGAGGACCTCCTGTTTTAAATAACATAGAAAGCTTGAAGAGTTGCTGTACTTTGAAAGGTAAAATAAATCCATTTTAAAAAAAAGTGACTGTGTTGTAGTTGTGTGCCATTAAATATAGGAGTACACTGATATACTTTTTTAATTATTAAATTGGGAAAATTTTACTTGCGTGATACTTGTGGCCAGATAAATACTGAATGGTGCAAAATGGGACTGTTACAGGATGCTCTAAAGAAAATAATTTTGACTGGAAAAAAGTTTACACTGGATGAAATTTTAAACAGCTGTGAATGAACAGACATCACACAGTACATAAGAAATGATTAAGAACTTATTTTCAGCATTAGTGCAGCAATAAGTTATTTCAAAGACATCATAAGAGGAAAGCTTGAATGAGGATGGATATCTACCACACAGGCACATTAAATAACTAGAAGTACAAAATAGCTTTAGCCTTTAAAGTTGCAGAATCCTGACATGCATAAAAAAAGATGCAAACCACATGACTTCTCATGTGAAGATAAACAGACTTCAACAACAGACTACTGGCTTAGAAAAATACAGTCAGTGACCGTGTGATCAATTGACTCCGTGAAGAAAAACACAATACAAAGACTTCATGATAATGAAAGCACTTTGCAAAAATAGGACGTTGTTATTAGTCTTTACTTCATGGCTGCCCATACTGAGGGTACATGGGGGAAAAATGGAGAGGGACATTCTGACCATAAGAGAGTACAGCTGATCACTTCCTGCAAGCTACAAAAAAACCTGTTCCACTGACCTTGAGGTTGTGAAAGGTGACTAATTAGTCTTCCCTGCTTTGACACCTACAGTTTACTGTCCTTGGGGCAGGCAATGTGTGGTAATTTATCTCTGCATTCTTTAGTAGCTTGAAAAATGAGTTGATAAGACATATCTAGGTTTGCGAGTAATGTTCATGTGGTCACAAGAGTGTCTTACATCTTCAGAGATATTAACATAACATTAGAGTTTCACAATCAGCAGGGTATTCAATAATGTAAAAACACTCTGTACAGAAAATGCCTTTCTGTCTGCAAAACACCCTTGAGCAGTATATTCTACCATTTCTACAGGATAGCTATTGCAAAAAAAAGGAGAATGTAGCTCTTTCAGGAGATAATGAAAAGTCAGACAAGATTTCATTTAGCAATTACACCTGCAGATGCTCATTTTGAAATCTTTCACATGGTGTCAAATGCTGGTAGTGTCAAGAATAATAAGATATTTCTGAACATATTGAATAAGGTCATGCAGGAAAAGAGACATTAATGGTATAGTCACATGTCTGGGGATATGGAAGTTTTGATAGTGATTTATTTTTTAGAGAGCCACATATTATACAAACTGTCCAAGTACCAGTTCGTGGGTAAATACCACTTAGAATGTTGTTAAAGGCGGCATAATAGGGGTGACATGAATGATAAAGGGATATTAATAGCAGGTCCTTGGGCCTTTTCTTTTTGTTACAAGTTGAAAATAAGCAACCACTTGAATTTCCGGTGTCTTATGAACTGCCAAGTGACTGCTGTAATTCTTTGTAAAGCTGATATAGATCATCGCCTTAAGCTGTAAGATCTGTGAATAGAACACAGGAGAAGATAATAATTGCATTCTTCTTATGAATTTTTTCATTTAAAATAAAATTGAAGCCTTTGAATGTGTGCTTTTTAAGTGTAAAGGTTAGGGTATTAACTTGGATGCTGAGATTCAAAACAGGTGCTGGTCTACACAGAAAAAAGCTCACTCAAAATATCTTACAAATCTACAGGTCAGGACTTTGAGCAATCAGCCTAAGGTAACATTTTCACCTACACAGGGAAAGAATACAATACAACAAAAAATGTTCTGACATAAGATGAGGTCACAATTACTTCTTTCTGAGCATATTTTTGTCTCAGAGTCTCCACTCTGATCTATTTTTTATCAAAACCCTTTCATAAGACCTCAAAAATTTACAGCCAGCATGTTTTGTGCCAAGAACTTTCTTTTTTTTCTTTCAAATACAGTAAAGGAAGAGTTGTCTGTCATATGCTTTAGTAGTCTGGAAAGAAACAAGTCTGATACTGTTTACTGCCAATAGGGTGTTATACTTCCATTAATTTCAATTTTAATAAATCAGGAGTCACAGAACCATAGAATCACAGAAGGGTTTGGGTTGGAAGTGACCTCAAAAATCATATAGTTCCAACCCCCTGCCATGTTCAGGGACACCCTCCCCTAGACCAGACTGTCCAAAGACCCATTCAACCTGGCCTTGAACACTGCCAGGGAGGGGGCACCTGCAGCTTCTCTGGGCAACCTGTGTCAGGGCCTCACCAACCTCACAGGGAAAAATTTCTTCCTGATAGCTAATCTAAACCTATCCTGTTTTGAACCCATTACCTCTTCTCCTATCACTACACACCCTTGTAAACAGTCCTTTTCCAGCTTTCTTGTAGGCCCCTTCAGGTACTGGAAGGCTGCAATCTGGTCTTCCTGGACCGTTCTCTTCTCCAGGCTGAACAAGCTCAGCTTTCTCAGCCTGTCTACATAGGAGAGGTGTTTCAGCCTTCTGACCATCTTTGTGGCCTCCACTGGCCTTACTTCAACAGGGCATTGTCCAAATGCCTCATAAACACTGATGGGTTTGGGGCATTGACCACCTTTCTAGGAAGTCTTTTGTCTTAATTTGGGTTCTTGTGAGAGGCTTGAAAGTTTCCTTGTCAGCCAAACACTGAGAGATGAAAAATTCATAGACATCACAGTGACAAGTACAGGTGCAATTTAGGGATAGTGGCTCATGACTGTTCCTGTCATGCACGTGGGATGCAAACATTGATTTCAAAATAAATGGAGTCAGGGAAGTTGAAATAGGTGTATAGACACTGGAGCACCAGTTTCACAGCTGTAACTGTTGCCTCTTTCTAGCATCTCTTATAAGTTGGGTTGTTTTCTTTTTAAATACTCGGGGGTTTCTTTTGGGTAAGAAGTGCAAAACTGAAATTTGAATAAGATGACATGACACAGGGCAAGACAAGCAAGAGCAACATGCAGATCTGTAGGACCAAGAAGTTTGCTTAACAGAATATTCTTGAAGGGGACTAATAACCAAGTTCTGGCAATATTCTAGGTTCAAATATGGAGATTAGTTACTTTTCTAATTGAGTAGATGAAGAAGAAAATTTTGATAATTTCAACATTTGTGGGACAGATTGTAAAGATGGAAGACTTAACTGCATGTAAATTTCCTAACCTAGATGAAAACTTGTAATTACATAAGCATTTGCTTAAAATTAGCATTTCCTGTGTATTTGAGCAGATTGTATCGGCAATGCTAGTCTTTCAATTTAAAGCAAATAACTGCACCCCATAAAAATGACCCATGCTGTGGAAGTTGGAGAAGGGCTGAAGCCCCAACAGGAAGGTCTCATGTTGGAAAAGTTCATGGAGGACTGTATCCTGTGGGTGGGATCCCACGCTGCAGCAAGGGAAGGGTGTGAGAAATGCCCCTGCCCCTCCCCAGAAGGAAAACAGGTAGTGAGGAACTGAGCAAAACCCCCATTCCCCCATTCCTTGCACCTCCCCGTGCCACAATAGGGGGGAACATTTTTTGTTGTAGGAAGTTGGTAGCTGGCATTCAGCTGCTTTAACTATAAGGTCGTGCTTTTTGAGTAACATCGCTCCAGTGTGCTGAATTGTGGAGCAAGGCTTCCCTGTATGTGACTATGGAGTTGCATGGATCATAAAGCCAAACTAACATGACTCATAATACCCTCCCACCATGCTGTGTGCCGCCACATACAAACACCCCCTTTGCAGGAGTGCGCTAAGGGCAAAACTTGCTTTTCAGGCAGAGGAAGCTGCTTTTTCTGCTGCTGCTGCTGCCTGTAATCTTGAAAGCTGCTGCCGTTGCCAGGTCCCAACTTCACCTACTTTTTACCATGAAATAAAAAAAGAGAAGCAAAACAAGACAGCATGAAATAGCAGGATGAAAAAGCACCAGAGGCGGTGTTGCACAGGCCCCAGGGCAGGAGGGGCCTGTGAGTCCCTGACATAGCAGGGCAGGGGAAGCTCCTCTTCAGTGGCCCCTATTTCCTACCTACTGTTTGTTGAAGGAATTCAAGGCTCAACCCAGGTTTCTGTTGGTTGAATTACACAGTATCACCGTTTAGTTTCAGTTTACAGGCCAGCTCAGGTCTGAGCTATCTACATAACTCCCCATGGGTTGTCTCTGCAGAGATAGGGCCTCAAGGCAATCCAAGGCTGAATCACTTTTACAGCCCCCCATGAGTCACCTGGTGCCCCAGACATTACCAAAACCTGCTTGTGGAACTCTGAGCCAGACCATCCTTACACATTCATTCTTGAAACATTTTGATAAACTAATATAGCCAAAGTAATAATTCAGTAAAAATAGCAAATAGCAAGCTACCTGCAATAAATGTCCTCGCTTTACTATTCAAGAACAAGAGATCTCTGTGAAAATACAAAGATTCATGTTTCTTTCATTATGAAAAGAGTTATTTGAACATTAGCAACCACTACATTCTTTAAAACAGTTAATGTCCATTCAGACCTTAATAGGAAGAGGATTTTGAAAAAAATAATATTTATTTTGTCATTCATTCTGTAAGAATATATTAGTTATGAGCAACTCTATAAGCTTTTCACCGCTTTCTATGATCATCAGTTTGAACCTTCAAAGCCCTTAATGTGACATAATAGATGTAGTTCCATGGTAGTGAAGTAGGACAAGTGCAAGTCTGAAACGGGACTTAGGTTTGTGTCATCGGTTAATGCTGCATCAAGAGCTAATTCAATATTTAAAGGAATTTCCTACTGCCTTAAATAAAACTCCACCCTGGCTGTACTTGGTGATAATAAATGTGATTTTTAGTGTATCCTTTGACAAGTTTATTCTGTGGTAGAATTATATGTCAGAATACAACCACCATACGCATTCTTAACAGGACTAAGGTCCTCTTTTGCTCCAAAATGATGGAGTACAAAACAAAGACGATCTTCATAAGAACAATGCAGTTTTATAATTTCAGTCAGTCATAAATGGCCCATAACCGATTTTTAAATCAGATTTTAGGAAACAGAAAGTCATAGAAGATTATATATCAGAAACAAATTCTTCCCTGTGAGGGTGGTGAAACCCTGTCACAGTTTTCCCAGAGAAGCTGTGGCAATGAAGAGAAAGGAAGTGCAGGAGAGAATAATTCTTGGGTCTCATATGTTCCAGGTTAGCTCTCCAGGAGGATTGTAGGTTGACTGTAGTTTGTAAGAAGAGGTTGCATCCTCTCAAACTTCGGCTTGAGAGACAGAAAGGTAGTTTCTTTTCAACCAGGAAACACTTCTAAATTATCAATCTGTCAAGGTTACTAGTTCCTCAGGGTAAACTAAGCATCGAACAGTGGTCAAATTCAGTCAGATATACCTTATAAGGGTAATTTTGACATTAAATTTTGCCCTTTAGAAATTCTGAAAATTTTAAGGATCTAAACTTTCGATTTAGACATCTAAAATGGCAATTATCAGTGAAAAATCTTAGTCTCAGTAGTTCTATCGCTGTCTTATTTTAAGACATCAAAAACTGCTCAAGATAAATAAATTCTAGCACTCTCCTTTAGGGTGCTGTGATCTTTGAAAATATGTTTACGTATTCATTTAAATTGATTTCACCATCTGTTCAGATAAGAGTGGCTGCTAAATGATGATCTGCATAATGGTACTTAAAGTTTTCTTCACACGTTGGAAGCTTTCGTTACAAAACTATCTTTGGCTGGTGCCCCATAAACTAGCAGAGTCAATCACTGAGAAAGACAGGGAAACCTTTTTCAATTGTTCTTTTAAAGATCTTTAAAAACCTGGATACATAGTGCAGTTAATCTAGCTCATTATATTGCACAGATATGCTTTCAGTGAAGTAGAAAACATACTTAAATTAAGAATTTGAAATAAAATATTCATGATTACACAGCTATGTGAACTATTACAGAAAACATCAAAAAGGTGTTTAAATAAACCTCTGATTGTTGTAATTTAGAAAGTTTGTCAAGTAGTGACCTGCAAAGATTGAGGCATGCTGCTCTGCCATTTGACTCAGATATTCGGTGACTGATGGGTCAATGTTTAATTTTATAATCCTCCATCTCTCAATACAAAAAAGCTAATTTCAGGTGATTAAATTAAGGATGAGAGGCAAAAGCTAATTCTGGATCCAAGCACCACTAGACCGTAAGTGGTTCATCTCTGACTGCATAGTCCTAATCTTAGATCCAGTCACACTCATATATGATTTCCACTGTTTTGAACTACATTGAAACCCTCTAAACTTCGTTCTTCCCAAAGAAACTTTTCTCTCCTTTTACTTTACCTAAGTCTTACTGTAGATTCATGATCAGATTTTGTTAGCAGAGCTATTTTTTCTATCCTCTTATATTCTGGTCCTTGGTGATATGTAGACATGGCAGGCATATGTTTCCCACTGAAAGTGTTGAGCTAAATATTGCCCTGTCATAGCGAGTGGACTGCTTTGAAGAGCCTTACAGAGTTTTAACTGATCATTGGAAATGCAAGAAAATAAACAAAAAACCCAAAAAAAGAACAACAACAAAAAAGAAAAAAGAAAAAAATGTGCCAGGGAGAAGCAACAGGAAGATTTAGCCTGCAATTTCATGAAACTGTTAGACAGCTTGAGGAGTCGCTGTCTCCCTGAGAAAGAGCCTTGCCTTTTCTTCATTCTGGCAGCATTTTTCTGCCTTTGTGTGACACTGAACCAGAGGTAAGAATTGGTCTTGCTTTCTTTATTCATTTTTCTTCTCGATTTAGTTCACCGGTTAACTATCAACTTATGGCTAAAGTCTGATGTGGGCAGTGTGTTAGTTTTGTTTAGGAAGGGACTGCAAAGGTCTAAGTGATACTCTCAAAACTGGAAAACATTCTGAATTGATTTCTGTATTGAAACTGATGAATGTCTCACTCTTAACAGATTGGGTTTTCCCAACAGATACAATTTTTTTCACGCTAAAGTCTCAAACATGCTGAGGTCTTTATTATTTGTTTATAAGAAGGCATTTCTGTATCACTTTGGAAACATCATTGTGCTAGTAGCCAAGAAAGTTTTGTCTGGATGAAGACTATAAAAATGGTCAATGAGTTATTGGTCTCTGACAGAATCAGAATAGCCTCAGGCAGACAAGGGTGCAGAAGAATAGCAGAAAATCTATTATTTACAGTGTACACCTTTTGGCTCACTAAAAGTCTTTCACAGGAAAAATCTTGACAAGTTTATTGTCTAAGTCTCACCAAACAATACATTTAGGAGATGATTACTGTATTGGGTTTTGGTAGTGAAGGGGGACTGAGGAAACCCGTGTGGCAGTGGGCCAGCTGCTGCCCTGTGCCAGACACAGCCCCTTCCAGCCAGCTCTGCAACAGACAGCACAGATATGCTGTGTGCCAAAACTGAAGCAATATGTGATCCTTTTGGTTGTTGTTGGTTTTGGGTTTGTTTTGGGGTTTTAATTTTTTTTCCATTAATGAAAAGTTTTCTAATTTGCAATAAAGTAAATTTATTCAGTTTCCCTGACTCAAAACTGGCTTTGGCTAAGAAAGAATTATTGAAAGGGAAGATTCTGCACTTAATTTTTTTGCGAAGAAAACAAAACACATTAAGAAGGTTTTATTTTTCACTGAGTATTAACTTTGATGAATGCTACTTCCATAAGAAATATATTTCGTTAGTTATATTGAGATGAAGCACTAAGACATCATTACTGTAATTCTTAATTTGTGAAATATGTTCAATAACTCTTTGATCTGATTTAATCAAGCAGTCAGAGGGAGAAAGTATTTTCAGGAAAAAAAAAAAGAAGTAATTATACATTCTCTCTATTCTAAAATATTGTGCTGGAAATAGGTGCCAGCTAAATTTCCTTGAGCCTGTATAAATGCAGAAATTAACTGAGGCTACGTGGGCACAGACAAAAAGTTAATTAAGTTAACTAAAAGTGTGAGTTTAAAGTAGATTACTTAACCCCACCTACTATTCATATTAACATGGTAATTCAAAATTTAAATGGAATAATTGATTTGGTGCAATTCACTTCAAAATACATTAAACTGAACTGAACCGAAAACCTGTGGTTCTGATTCAGCTTTACCACACAGAGTTCTAATGTAATTTAATTACTCCACTTGAAAGGCTAATCCACAGTAACTTTAGAACGTCTTTGGATACCATTTGTGAATGGTGACTCACAAAGTAACAAGTGTTTATTATATTTTTCAAGACACTGGTTCAAAATTTATCCAGACTGATTATAAATAGAGTTGGCCCAGTGAAAATATGTTCATCAGTGTTTCACTGATATACCTAGAGGGTAAATCAAGGCTGAAAAAATTATTACTGCAGTTGATATTAAGTGCCTCGTGAGCTCACTTAGCAAAGGTCAACAACGTAGCTAACAGAAGAATAAATTGTTCTTTCATGTACTTCCAGGAGAGAATTAAGGGAAGCTGACAAGACAAGACTTAGAAATGACATATTGCTGATTCATTAAACTGAATAAATTTGAGATGTGAATCTTGTCCATCTTTTTTTTAGGACTAATTATTTACATGCAATGAAACCAAATAGCCCCAAAATGTAGAAGTTAGAGCATTTTTTTGAATTTGGGAGAACCAATTTAAAGTGTTGTGTCTGGCTCAGGTAGAATAGAAATTTGAGCCTGGAAATACCAGAGTGAATCTCTAGGTTCTTTTTGTGGGAAAATAAGCAAAACAACACATTTTTAATTAATTTTTTTTTAAACTTCCTGAACTCTCAGACACAAACGTTTCCAGTTTAGCCATCCCTGTTTATCTCTTTGTCTGTGGTAACTAATGAGATTCCTTTCTTTGTTACATTTGCTCAGGTTCCATGATAACTAGTGGCTTAAGAACCAATTTGACAAATGAATAAGCATTCTTTGTATGTGTGTGCATGTGTGTGTGTATGTCACTTCCAGAGGTTTTGCTGAATCAGCGGAAACAAAACAGTGCTAGTGATTTTTCAGATCAGTCACTGTAACTTATCAGAGGACTTTGATCCAGACTGTTTTGTTTGGATTTTATTTAATCACAGTTTATATTTCTGAAAAGCAATCAAGTTCTGGAAATAAAGGTCATTTATCTGCAGCTCTGTCATACAGAATAAAACTGTCAGGACCAAGCTTCCTGTATGAACAAACAACTGACTAATTTCTGCTTGTGTTCAAAGCACAAGTTAATATTTTACCATTATCTGATCTTATCCCAAAGTTAATTACGTATAATAATCAAATTCAATTCTTTATGAAGATTTTAGTTGTGACAATACAGCAGGGCACATTATCATTTCTCTTGCTCCCTTAACAGGAACTGAATATTATTCCTTTATTAGGGTATTACTCTGTTAATAGTGAGTCTTGTGAGGAAACACAGTACTTTTTCACTTACAGAACTCACTGGATATTGGTAGTGGATATCACATCACATCACAAAGCAAACAACAATTCATGAACTTTAAATTATTAATTTCATTGTATTTCTTCCTTTTTGTAAAACAATATTTCACTGCAATTCCCATTTTACCTAGATTTCTGTTTTGGATTCTGATTCTTCCTCATCTAAAAATCTAAACAGTGCACAACCTCATCAAAAAACAGGCAATGATAAGTGTGGGGCTTTTTTATTTTTCTACATTATCCTCTTTATATTTCCACTGGGAGAGGTGGGTGAAAAAAAAAAAAGAGATGAAGCAGGAAGAAAATTCAGGAGAAAAAGAAATTAAATACTTCTACTAGTTCACAAATTCCTATGCCAAAGAAATCAGCCCAAACAGATACATTCATACCCTTTCTACTCTGCCCTCATGAGGCCTCATCTGGAGTACTGTGTCTGGATCTGGGACCCCCATTACAAGAAAGATGTAGAACTGTTGGAGAGGGTTCAGAGGAGGGCCACAAAGATGATTAGAGGGCTGGAGCACCTCCCCTACAAAGAGAGTCTGGGGGAGCTGGGCTTGTTCAGCCTGGAAAAGAGAAGGCTGCAGGGGGACCTCATTGCAGCCTTCCAGTACCTGAAGGGAGCATATAAACAGGAGGGGAATCAACTTTTTAGAAGGGTAGACAATGGCAGGACAAGGGGGAATGGACTGAAGAAAAAGGAGGGAAGGTTTAGATTAGATATTAGGGGGAAGTTTTTTACAGAAAGAGTGGTCAGGGGCTGGAACAGGCTGCCCAGAGAGGTGGTGGATGCCCCATCCCTGGAGGTGATCAAGGCCAGGTTGGATGGGGCTCTGGGCAACCTTTTCTAGATCATGTTTGGAGGTTGGTGGCCCTGCCTGTGGCAGGGGAGATGGAACTGCATGTCCTTGGTGTCCCTTTCGACCCAGACCATTCTATGATTCTATGATACCCAGAGCAGCAAATATATAAAATATTGAAATTCAGAAGTGTTTGGATATAGACAGTTCAGTGCATAGAAAATATATAGCTGCCTAAATCTGCACTCAATTAAATTTTAGGCCATAAAAGTACCCAAACCCAAAACTAACCCCTGGCCCTGCCCAAAACAAACATGGAAAAAACAAAGAAGCAACAAAAAAAACACTCCCAACCAACCAACCAACAAAAACTCCAATCAGGGAAACAAAAGAACAAAAAACACAAACACATGCTCCCCCACCAAAACACAGAAAAAAACAACAACATATATTATAGACAGAATTCTGTGCCAGTGGTTTCATTCAGGGAGCACGAATCTTTGAATTAACTTGTATGTGCTCAAGAACAATAACCTTATTCTGAATTTGCATTAATGTAGGTTTTTGCTCTTAATTCCGTATAACTTCTTTAGAAATTTGTTTTGCTAGCTGAAGCCTGAAGGCAGATGTATGATTTCAGAAGCTGCCAGTGCACACCCTATGGATTTCCTACATAAATATTTTAAAGAAATTGACTCTATGAACCAGTAAGTAAAGATACAAGTTACTACTAGGTGAACATTTTGCAATGATAGTATTCAAAGAAAATCAAAGAAAATTACAAGAATGAGGGTTTATTTTCGGGGACTGGAAAAGAAAAAAATATCTCTTGGTAACCAGGTTTGTGAGATTGTGAATGAATTAAGAATAAGAGCATGAGAACTTTTGGAATTCTTGAAAAATCAAAAATAATTGTTTTGTCCACATCTTTTTGTTCAGATCACTTGCATGAAATTGTCAGGCCAGAAGCAAAATTAGGGTGATACTTTAAATCAGGATTTGCATTTCTACACCTAATGATGTTCAAACTTAATTCATGAAAGACAACATCATCTTAAACAACATTAAGAGCACTATTCCCTAACACTCTTTAGTGCAGCAGTGCCTTCACTTTTGGTGAGCTGTATCTGCTCTGCTTTGTCTGTCCAGCAGTCTTTCTAGAACTAGGAGTTCTCCTCATATTTCCAAAGAATTTAGGGATTTTCTACTAATGTAGACAGATGGGAAAGAATGAGGAACATCAACTTAAGCCAAACAAGTCCTTCAGGCAATAACATGGACAAACCTGTAGGGAAAATGGTTTGTAAAATAACTCCAAATGTAACAGCCCATGACTAGCTCTCGAAAACAGAGCACTTCCTTTCAATGCTCCCTTTAAAACCTGTGTAAAAATTCAGAAACACTGATCTACAGTTAAGGACTCTACAGAGATCGTCTGAGAGAAAGAGCATCCTAGGTAACTGTTCAGACTCAAAGTGGTTCCCATTTTAGCAGCAAATTAATCTCATGACAGGCAGCTGAGCTTAACAGGTTTAAGGAAGGACAGGTGGGGTTCTTTGAGGTTTATTTTTGTTGTTGTTGTTTAATACAAGAATTTGGACTTTCTACTGAATAAAGTTTTCAGAGAAAATGGCTTGGCACCTTTTCACAGCAAGTAATCAAGTCTCCAATTTTAATGGCACGTTTGATGCACTCCTGTCTAAACGATTCACTCTAAGTTACTGCTTTCTCGTCCTACAGGTAACAGCTTTTGGTAACTGAAAAATGAAAAGGAACATTTTTCAATTCTAAAACAGGTCATGAACAACTGGTGTCCAAAAATCTGAGATCTATTTCTCACTTTTTAAATACAAGAGAAGCAAAGAAGTGAGAACCTTTACTTAGTTTTGCCCAGACCATATGCACAATGGCATATATATATTGTGGTTCTTTGAACAAGGTTGTCCTCTATATAAGTTGAACATGGGGAGGTAGAAAATACAGATATGAACAGGTTTGTTTATTTTTTAGATTTCTTTTTTTTTTTTCCTTGAGTGAGAAGACTGGTAAGTAAAGGTATCAGAAAAAAATATTTAGCAGGAAGTCAAAGGCTGCTCCGAAGCAAAAGAGTAGGTCCACTGCCACAAATTCACAAGGCACAAGAGGTTTTTTACCATCACTTGGCATGCTTTGCACTTCAAAAGGACTTAGGCACATGACCAAATTTCTCCAGGAATAACAAACAGTGTACATCAGCTGATTTCTTCTAAAATTAGCATACTTTACACCATCATGCTCAGCAAAGCTAGCAAAACTGAACAAAATATATCTGTTTCCACAGTTCATGTGATTATTGATAATTATTTCAGAAATAAACTAGTCATATACAAACATTATACAAAATTCAGACTCAGAAAAGAATAGCCACACAAGTTGGCAGAGGATTTTCTTCAGACTGTCACAAATGGAAGTTATTCCTGTTTTGACAGCTGCTGTCTAGTATCTTGTAAAAATCTTCCTTCAATTATTTGAAATAAATGTTATCACAGTTAAAGGCAGAATGGAGCACACTTGTGCTTGTTCCTCTAACTCTGGCACCCACTGGTTGCTCACTGCAGGGCCGGCAGGTGGGAAATAAAACAGGGGATTATTTGTGCCACTATTTTAAAGTGGGCAGGTCCAGTGCCAGCCCAACAATAAGCCCAGTTCTAGCCTAGATGGACGTCACCTCAAGGTGAAGGAGGAATATGTGTGTTCCTTGTCCTTGCAGTGTTTCCCCTAAGAAGATATTTTTCAAAGGAGAACCAAATTGCAACACAAGACTGAAGACACAGACGAGATGGCAGCTTTTTGTCTTTATCGCTAGTTAACATTGGAAGAGAAATGTGCTAAACATAGCTGACCTGGAGCCAGAGGAAGGGTCTGAGTTTTGTTTTGCCACTGTTCTGAAATATTTCTGTAACCATGACACTGAGCTCTGAGTTAAACGTGCAAAAAAAAAAAACCCTGAGGAGATGATGGGTTCCTCATAGACTTGCAAGCCCTGATAACAGAAATTGCTGAAGTATTGTTGCTCTGCACTGGCGCTTTCAAATCTTTTCCCAAGTGAGTTGGCAAGCAGGGAATGGCAGAGGGACTGCTTAACGTGCCTGACAGCAGCTGCTCTGTCTGGATGAAGAGTCTGGGCTCCTAAGGCCAGTCATGTCTCAGAACTTTAGAAAAGAGCTTCTCACTTTATAGGAAATGCATTCCAGTCGTATAGTGAAGGTTTGATGAGAGAAGTGGAGATTTATATGTCATTGTCGCTGTCTGTTAAATAAAGCAAGGTATTTCATTCACTGCTGATAACACTACATGAAATTGAAAGACAAGTACACACTGTATAGACAAGACTAATTTGACTGAACACATGTAGATCACTGCAATAGCTACTAGTGCAGTCTCCCTACCTTCTGCTGTGGTCCTTTCAGTGTTGCCATGTTATTAATTCAGCAATGATTGCAGTGGCACATTAATTCAGTTTGAAAAAAAAGTGCCTGCAAAAAAAAATATTTAAAGAAAGCAAGACAAAAGCTAAAACTCAACAGGAGTTGGCAAGTCTACAGGGAATTATACAGGTCCAGTTGCACACTGGAAATATTCAAAGAATAAGGTGCACAGGCCATTTTACTGAAAGAACTGTCTAATTGAGTATTTCTGCTGCGTTTCTCTAATCAAAGCTGGCTCGACAGGCCAAGAAAAACAATTACTCTTCCTATGCAGTATTAATACTCATTAGCAGCTGCTGCATCCCAGATTGCATCATATCTGTCACTACTTGAAGGTTGTGTTTTAGCACTAAAGCACCTGCAGCATGCTAAATGCATTCCAAATAGTAACTGGCTTGTACAGCATGGCTGAATACTGCAGGAGTAAATTGTGTCAAACTGCTGGAATTATCTAGTCTTCTGTCTGTGTGTTGTCTTACATAACCTGCATTAGGCTTGTGAGTTTGGAAAGTCACATTGGCAGCCTGCCAAGCCTCAGGAATTCATTGGGATTTTAAAGCTCTTAATGATCTTAGCAGATATCACTGCCAAATATTTGTACAAGTGACTTTGGTTTGTTGCTCTTCAGATGAAAAGATAATCAAATGAGGGATTCTCCTAGGCTTTTTAAAGTGCTTTTTCCTAAAATTAACTAGCAAGGACAACTATTTACTCTCTTAAACAATTATTTCTCAAGTATGTATTGAAGTCATAATTTGTTCTTTTTCTGTTTTAATATTTGTAAATTTGTGGAATTGGAGGAAATTGGTATTCTTGTTCAACCTTCATATCCTCAGCACTGCACTGGAGAACAGTAGCTCTCCAGACATCTGCCTGCAGTGCTGGGCAAAGCAACTCTAAAGCACTGCTTCATATGAGCGCAAACATTTCCTCCTAAGCAGTCTGTTTTACCCTCAGCACTACTGTGGTACGTAATGACAAAAGTTTTTGAGTGCTAAATGAAAGACATCTGTCTGCCATTGTCTAATCTGCAGGTTGTATTCAAAGATATTCACACATCTTTACACTTTTCTAATATAAATTAGATAAAAACTTAACTGATACACTAATCTAATTGCAATTCAGTTTGTTAGTTTTTGCTTATTACATAGCATATGAGGAATCTGATATATATAAAACAAAGCTCGAATGGTATAGCTGAAATACTTCAGACACCTGCATATTTGTAGTCGCCAGTTTATTTCACTTCATGGAGATGGATCATCCCTAAGGGGGATAAGCTACTCGGCTCCAAGACCTTGCAAAGATTTTATCCAAATTGACTCCTCTACACCTGTGTAAGCATGTTTTACATATTTGAATGGACACATTTAAATGTTTCTATGCTTTTTCACCCTAGTTTGAGCAACTGTTCATCAATTTAAACCTCTGTGCACTCTATTTTGCACAAATTTTCCTCATCTCCTTGACTTCTGATTCAAAGGATGAGGTTAGCTACAAATTACAAAGGTTGTTTGAGCTGGAACTGCAGCATCAGACCCTCAAAGAGGTGGAGTGAGATGAGGTGCTAACGACAGTATGATATGTTTTGTTGATGTGTACTCTTTATTAAATAAAACATTGTGAGGTTGGGCAGACAGCTGAACTGTAAGGTACAAGAACAATTTTCTGAGAGCAACCTCACAGCTTTGTATCTTAATCATCATTGTGGAGGCTATACTTGACTTTTCCTGCTCTAAATAAAGTCAGATTGTGATTTCCTGGAGTGAATTTTATTGTATAATCATGCACTGGAATTATACTGTATTTTGCAGCATCCTTTCCCATAAGTAAACGAAAGGGACTAGTTGGCTCCTAAGTAGCTCCTTTCACACTTATGGTTCTCAGATATATTTTATCAAGTATGAGTTAGATACTGAAGGGGCATCAACTGTATGAAAAAAAACCCCACCAGTCATTATGCTTTCAGCAAAAGCTGGACAATATCCAAAAACATAGGCTTATTTTAGTGAAAGGGTGTTTTGGCTAGAATCCCACAGTTACTTGGTGGCCTGATAAGGAAAAAGAACAAATCCAGAAAACAAATCAAATTCTCTCAGGCAGACAGTGAAGAGCATTACTCACAGTACTTCATTGGCATTGACTCGCTATAGTTTTGCCATTTATGATATTTCAGGACCTCAGTTCACTGGAAGAGCTTTTATTTTTTTATTGGTCCTTCAGCACTGTTATGAGTGAATGAATTCTTATTTACCAAAACATATTTCATATCGTTGTTCCCTCTACATAAGAATCCTTTTCGTTTTCCAAATTTGATACTCTTACTCTAAATGCACCGTCCTTCATTTGCATATTCATATTTTCAGATTTCTGTAGCTGTTTGCTATTCCACACATTTTTCAAGAATTGTGTGAATTTGGGACAAAGGGTGGTTTATGGCTCATGAATAGGATTAGTTAAACGAGTTTAACATTCCATATGCTTTTCCATTAATAAATAATCATTCACTTTAGTTCAATACACTAGAAAGTTATATTGAAAGCACATAAAGTGCTAGCGTTCAGGAACAATGCTAGGATTATGAAGTAAGATTTATTTCAAATATTAATTAGTTTTGAATTTATAATTTTAGCTACAAGAGAGATAATATTTCATTCCTGTCACTCAAACATAATAAAGACATGCCAAGCAGTACAGAATAGTACAAAAAGGTTTCTGGCATGACCAAGACACACTGTATGAATGCTATTGTCTATTGCAGTTTAATGAGCTTTTATAACTGCAGCTAATAGGTCACCTTCTGCAAAGAAAAAAAGCATAATTAAATGCTATTTCTATGTAATTACACCATCCATTATTCATCACTAAAGTTAAGACAATTTAAAAAGCCTTCTATCACAACAAATTATTAGACAAAAATAAAGATCGTTTGAGACAAAACCTTGCTTTTGTGCTTTGTTATGTTACATATCTAAGTGAGTGTCTGCAGTCTATCCTGGAACAGGAACTGATTAACTTCCTGAGAGGAGAAGATCACAAAAGTATACCAAACCATCATTATCCAACACTATTACTTATATACAGAAAAAGGTGTGAAAGAGACATAACTGACCCCTATATCAGAAAAACACAAGATGTCATGCACACATTTTGTGATATACAATAGCTGTGCAGGAAGAGGGTTGTACATATAAAAATAGAGAGGCCCTGAAAGCTAGGTGCATACTTGTTATGCTATGAGATAAAACTAAATAGCTTAATTTTTGCCAATACTCAGCAGCCAACTCGGCCACTGGAAGAATTTTCCAGGTGCTCTGAAAAAATCCTTGAAGTTTAAAGAGTCATCTTAGTGTTTCTGTTACATTCTTCCTTTCCCTTACCATGGGAGCCTGGGAATAAGAATCATAGATATTGAAGTTAATAAAAGTTGTGGTATTGATCAAAATGGGGAACATGCCATCAGTAACAAAGTTTTATATGAAACTTTTTCATAGTATGCCAGACCAATCACCCAAGTTTATTAAAAGCATTTTTCAACAATAAAAATAGAGAAATATCCTTTCAATTTTTTCCCCTATGCTCCCTACTGAAAAAATCCCAAAACATTGTTAAAGTGCTGTACAAATACCATAGAAGCATTCTCAAACCTCAAGCTTAGGGACAGTCTACTTGTCTGTTACTACATTGTGTAAATGTTGCAGCTCAAAATGCAATAGAATCCCCAAACTAAATTCTAAGGTTAACATTACATAAGGTCAACAGTACCTACAAGATAAACCAGCTGACAAAAAATGTCCAAGACCAAGGTTGTCAGCAAATCATCTATGTTTCTAAGAAGAACGTGTTTAACACTGAGATCTAGTGAGGTAAAATATTTACACTGGAAACTTTCAAAGAGGTTTGGTTCCAGCTCAGTAATTAGGTATATACCTTCAAGGACAGGTGAAGACCAGAAAACTGGTGACATTGAGATCCAAATTCCTTTGATATTTTATTTTTCAGCCACCTAGTTATTCAGATAATGAAGACAGGATGAATGATGCAGGAAGTATTATGCTCTCTGTCATCCTAGACACTGGTGGGCAGTGAATCAAGCTGTTCAAGATATTGGGAAAAAATTGTACAGATAAAATTAGAGAACCATGTTTAGTTAGTTATAAATGGGAAGATGGAATACATCTAGAGAGAAACTAAATGAGCTACAATCATTATCTGAAGAGGTTATAATGTAAGCTACAAATTCTGTGGTCAGACTTGTTTCACATGGTGGATATTAAATTTTGTTAGAAAATAGGTTAACTCCCGTCAAAATAAGCTGAACAACTAGTCCTTGAAAGGGATATTTTCCAGGCTTGTAAACAAAAAAAATTCTGCCAAACTTAAAGTGACTATAAGAGATTCGCAAGTTCTTCAAAGGGAAAAAAAAGGTAATAAACCTTTCAGATAATGTTAAGAATAGAAGACATTCTAAAGTCAGGAGAGGCATTAGAGAGAAATATTGTTCTCTACATGACAGATTAAGTGGATTTAGATCTTGGTCTTAATATTAGTCTGAGACTAAGGAGTCAGAAGCTAGAGTAACATGGAAACTGCCACACTGTAACATTACACAGAACAGTGATTTGCATCCATTATAACTGATTCAAAGCAGTAATTCAGAATTTATATTAAATGTTTTAATTTTCCAGGTACATAAGGATTTCTTTTAAAGCTCAGAATGAAATTTCTGCTAAAATTTCTCCCTGGTATAAAAAAGACAGGGATCTCCTGGAAAGAGTCCAGCGGAGGGGTACGAAGATAATTAAAGGACTGGAGCATCTCCTCCTATGAGGAAAGGCTGAATGAACTGAGGCTGTTCAGCCTGGAGAAAAGAAGACTGAGAAGGGATCTGATTAATGTTTATGAATATCTGAAGTGTGGGACACAAGGGAAAATGGCCAGCCTCTTTTCAGTGGTCTGTGGAGACAGGACAAGGGGCAATGGCTGCAAGCTAGAGCACAGGAAGTTCCGCACCAACATGTGGAAGAACCTTTACACAGTGAGGGTGACAGAGCCCTGGGACAGGCTGCCCAGGGGCGTTGTAGGGTCTCCTCTGGAGATATTCAAGACCCGTCTGTGCTATATGTCCTAAGAAACCTGCTTTGGCAGGGGGGTTGGAGCAATATGATCCTTGGGGTCCCTTCCAACCCACGCCATTCTGTGATTCTATGATTCTATGATCTCTTGATGTTCCTTCCAACCCCTACGATTCTGTGATTCTGTGATTGCTGCACCTTGTAAAACACTGTTAGCAACTGAGAATTTAAAAAACACCAATTGTATGAAACATATTTCAATCTGCTGTTGAAATATCTTCTACCGAATTGCTTTTTTTAATTGATCACTTCTATTGCACATAGATTGCTCACAAATTACAATATTTGAACATAGTCAGTGTTGCTGCATCAAAATATCATATTTTGATAACTAACATAAAGAAAGCTTACCACAGGAAAAAGAAATGTCACAGCAAGTGTCATGGAGTGACTCCTTTGGAATATATTAAATAGATGAGTATTGCATTAAAGGTGCAGAAAAATATGCAGAAAATAAAAACTATACTTTAGTTAACCTCTAATGTTCACAATCATGAATTCAAAGAGAGTATTAGCTGCAGTCATGGTCAGGTGTCGCTCTCAGTCTTCTGACTGGAATCCAAAGCAAAGCATGGGACACTATAATAAGGGAGAGTGCCTTCTCACCTTAAATGCTGCCATCTGGCCTTAAATAAGCCTTTTACTACAAAAGCAGCTTAGTTGCCAGTGGAAGTCAAGACGTAATATCAGTCCTAACTGTGTGGTAAATGCCATTTATACACTGCTCAAAATGCCATTTTTTCCCACCAAACACCAAACAAGCTTTCTCACTGTCTGCTTCAAAGTTCCTGTGAGCTAAGCCTCTTGCCCTGGTAGCTCCGAAACACTTCCAAACTCTCATGCTCACAAGTGTGCTGAGTAAACTCTGGCAAAGCTGCAAGGCACTGGATGTGATGACAGGGATCAAAAAGCATCCGAATAGCAGCTGGAGAGTTTTTAAAGATGCACTGGTCTCGAAAAAATGCTGCTGCTGCATGACTGCAAACCTGAAGGGCTTGATAATCAAAATGATAAGGCATTTTCTGGGCAATCTCAATTTTAAGTGGCTTCTAATGTTCAGCAAATTCTTCTTAAATGTATTTTCCTTCACAGAAGTAGACAACCAGCAATGTAACATTGTTTTAACCTTGTAGGAAAATGTCAGGCTTCAGTAGTAGTTTTATGAAGATTTATGTTTCAGTTAATGACACCATCTTCTTAAGTATGTTTTTCCCAAATCATCATTAAAAAACCCCACTCATTAAAAGGTTAGGTAGTTAAAGCTGACTTAAACTGTTTTCATCATAACCAACTAATGTCTGTCTTTTACCTTCGTTATTTGTACAAATATTTTCTAGGTTTTACAATTTGATTCAAATACCAACCTTCTAGAGGAGTATCAGAAAACTTATTAGATGTGTTTATAAAGAATAAGCAAACTGCTTTCTCTGTATTTTTCTGAGTGAAATTTTGCAGTCCATGTCAAAATTTTACTTTTAAAGTAATATTTTCAATTCTTGATTTGGTCTTGGAAATGTAACTAGACTACATAAAATTGTTATGTTAGATGAGACTGAAAAAAAAAAAAAGTCCACACAAAATTATCCAAATTAGATGTAAGTTGCAAGTGAATTAAATTATGACTAGAGTTTAAGGTTCAATATCTTGTTTAATATCACGCACTGACTGGCCAGTTCTCAGATAATAAAAATATGACTGATACAGAGAAGGGGAGAGGAGATATTTTTCATTGCTTCTTCTAGTCCAAGAACAAGAGGACATCAAATAAACTAGCAGATGCAAAGAAACTAAAGAAAATATGTCCATACACTATACATAGACCACTTGTGGAATTCCTTGACAGAAAACATTTCTAATGATAAAGGATTAAAAAAATGGGTTGAATAGTTCAACAGAAGAGGATCCATGACCTTTTATGTGCACCATGGAATATCCCTCTGTCACCAGGACCCCGTGGGTTTCAGCTCACTGGTTATTTGGAATGCATTCAGGGAGTATCACTACATATTTGCACTGATTTCTATTTTTTTTTCCTGAGTTGTTTTCATTGACACAAGGGTGGTTCATCTGGGGCTTTGGTATAACCTGCAGAAGGCATTTTACATTCTTAGAAAACACATCCGTGTGGTTCTGCAGGTAACAGGTAATAGGGTTCCTTATATATTGAAGGGCAGAGGCCTGGTTGAAATTACTACAGGTTAAATAGAGTCAGGGTCTTGACCTCGTCAGCTAGCTGATTAGATCGCAGCCTCATCTATTAACTCTTTACTTAATGAAAGCATTCCCGTAATGGTCTGTTAAAAGCAATTATGATCCCTAAGAAGCATTTTGCATTTACCCAGAAAAGGTACACTTTCCTGAAACACACCTAGGTTACACGACCAGGGCTAAATGTTAAATTTCAGAATGGAAATAATCTTAAAACAAACATGCCTTTGTGTGATCTGACATAAACTGCTGTTTCTGGAACAGGTTTTTAATAGATAGTGCCTATTTCATGTATTCTGCAGCTTTTTGAGTGTAGATGTCGCTGCAATAAGGCTTGTGGTCATCTAATTCAAGTTAAACGTATTGCTAACTTGACTTCCATTGTCCACTGCAACACTCAGAAATAATTTTCAGATTTGACATGGCAACATGGAGCCTAGATAATGAGATGTCTCCACTCAGCTGAGGTGCAATAATGCCGGTGACCTGTAAGCTAAAATACCTGTTCTGCTTTGACATCTTTTTTAATTGCTATGAGATCACAAAAAAGTTACATGGAGTCCCTGCATTTGCCCTTTTCTGGGGATTAGCACTGTTAGTTACTGTGCCATTTAGACATGTTTCCTTAATTATTGCGAAGACACAACCCCAAAATGAGCTATTACCACTCTTTGATCTTTGGAGCTTAAAGTAGGAGCCCAGAGTCATAATTTAGAAGACAAAATTTCCTCCCCATATTCCAAATCTTCTCAGGGGGAGATCATTCAGGGCACATAAACAATTGCAGACTGATGCTTTCTTTCACTGCCAGAAGAATCACAGGCAAGGCACTAAAGATTAAAAGAAAGCCCTTAAGAGCTGGTAAAAAAATAACTTGGAGCCTATAGTTTGAATATTTACTATAGCAGAATTGTTCAAAATATACCAAGCAAGAGCCATGTTGCACCACTCAAATCCAGGGAAGAATATGCAGTTATGATCAGACAAAGCCTAAATAAAGGGGTTTTACCACTTCTTTCAAAATTACCATGCACCAAACACTGTTGGAGGGTGGTAAAAGAGAAGAAAGAAAGATAGTATTTGATCCTTTTGTCCCGCCCTTGTGCAAAATACTAGCCACAGACCTGCCTCTTTTAGCACTGATCTACCAAGTAACTGTCAGTAGAAATTGATGTATCTGGCATGATCCATGTTACAGTCTGCGGGCTTGTCCTGGTTTTGACTGAGATGAAGCTATTTTTCTTTTTAGTAGCTGGCATAGTGCTGTGTTTTGGATTTAGGATGAGAATAATGTTGATAACACATGGATAGTTTTACTTATTGCCAAGCAATCAGGAACTTTTCAGCTTCTCATACTGCCCTACCAATGAGAAGGTGAGGAACAACCAAGAATCTGGGAGGGGACACAGCCAGGACAGATGTCCCAAATTGGCCAAAGGGTTATTCCATACCATATGATATCATGCTCAGAATTAAGGGGGTGGGCCAGGAGGCAGGTGATCTTGAGAACACAGTATCAGCTTCAGTTGGTGAGCAATTAGTCTGTGCATTACTTGTTTTGTATATTCTTTTAGTAGTAGAAGTTGTAATAGTAGTACTGGTAGCAGTACTAGTGCTTCCTTTTCTGTCCTATTAAACTTTCTTTATCCCAATCCACAATGTTTACCATTTGTGGTAAAGTGAGCAAATGGCCATGTAGTTGCTTCATCTGCCTTCCCGGTCAAACCATGGCAGGGTTGAAGATGTCAGTCATATTGAGCTTCACATTCTTCATGTGCACTACAGGAATTTTATCTTGTTCTACAGAACATGCAAGTTTCAATTGGGCAGGGCCAGCTATATTGGTACAGCCCCCCAGTGCTGACTAACCAGGTGGCCTTTGCTAAAATGTGTATCCCAATGTTTGAAGATCCCACCACCCACTGTTCTCAGTGTAGGCCTTAGCAGCCCATTTATGATTCAATTTTCATGGAGGCTGGTGCATGATAGATGATGTCATACACCGCACTTAATGGTCTTGGGCCCAAGTGTCTATGAGGGTGTTTTGGAAATGAGTCCTTTTGCCTGACTTAATTCTTTCTAGGGTGCCATGTGGCCATAGGATTTGCTTTTCAAGGCCTAGGATGGTGTTCCAGGTGGTGGCAAAGAGGAACATGTTATGTTTCCAGCATTCTGGTGGTTGCTTCTACCATTGTAAGTACATAGCACTTGCCTTGGCAGTTTTGTGCAAGTATAGTATAACTGATCTGCCAGACATTCCTATATTTATATTTCACCTATGATCTTCCATACCATTGAGGCTTTAACCATATCGTTTGTTTGATTGCAGTTCATTTCACATTCATGGATGACTAGTGCCCATGGTTAACTCCACCATTTGATCACTAGCCCATCTATATGTTGCATCCCTTCCTTGATGACCCCATGACCTGGGGTGTCATGGCCCCACTGAGCTATAACTAATTCACCCTTATGTTGCCAGTCTCTATTTCTCCACATAAGCCACTTCAATTTTAGCAGCCTGATCCACCTGCTGGTCGTTTTGATATTCCTCAGTTGTCTGACTCTTGTGTATGTGGGCATCTACATCACATGCTTTCACAACTGGTTCCTCCAGCTGGGCAGCAATATCTTGCCATAATTCAGCAGTCCAGATGGGTTTGCCTCTGTACTGCCAGTTGCTCAGCTTCCATTGCTGCAACCACCCCCACAAAGCATTGGCAACCATCCATGAGTCAGTATAGAGATAGAGCATCATCCACTTTCAGCAATGTCTAAAGCCAGCTGGATGGAACTTGCTTGATTCACCTTTTCCTTCAGCATTTTCTGCAACTTGTCCGATAGGACTCCCTACAGCAGCCTTCCACCTCCAGTGCTTTCGTATAATGTGACAGGACCCCTCAGCAAACAGGGCATATTGCTTCTCATTTTCTGGCAGTTGAGGCCCCTTCAGCATGTGTTACCTCCTCTTCTGGTGACATTCTGAAATCTGGCTAGTCCATGATCCCTTCCAGAATTCCTGGGTGACTGATGCTGCCTGTTAAAGCCCTCTATATAATCAGTGTGACCCACTTACTCTATGTAGCATCAGTTACATGGTGTTTAGAAGGGACACGCCTTTTGAACATCCATCACAGCACTGGCAGTCAGGTTCCAGAAGGAGCTGTGCTTCAGTACCAATCACTTCTGAAATGACTCAAACCCCTTCATATGCTGCCAATAGCTCTTTTTCAATTGGAGTATAACAAGTCTCAGATCTTCTGTATCCCCAACTCCAAAACCCCTCAAGTCTCCCCTGGTGCTTTCTGCCAGAGACTCCAGGTAAGGCCATTCTCCCCGGCTGCAGTGTAAAGAACATTTTCACATCTGGTCCTGCCCAGACTGGCCCAAGGACTATTGCATGAACTATTTCCTATTTGATTTGTTTAAAGCCTTGCTCAGGACCCCATTGGAAATAATTTTTCTTGTGGGTCACTTCACAAAGAGGGCTTACAATCAGACTGCAATTAGGAATATGCATTATCCAAAACCTCACAATGCTAAAGAAAGCTTGTGTTTCTTTTTTTGTTAGTTGGTAAAGACATATCTGGTGTCTTGTTCGTCATTTCCATTAGGATCTGATGACATCCATCTTGCTATTTTATTCCTAGGAGATGGATCTCCTGTCTAGGTCCCTTGAGCTTATTTTGTTTTATGGCAAAACCAGCTTTCAGAAGGATTTGGACGACTTTCTTCCCTTTCTCAAAACCTTCTGCTGCTGTATTGGCCCAAACAGTGATGCCATCAATGTGTTGTGGGTACTCCAGAGCCTCACCCTGTCCCAGTGCAGTCTGAATCTGTCCATGACAAATGATAGAGCTGTGTTTCCATACCTGGGGAAGTTGATTCCAGGGTTACTGGATGCCCCGTACACTTTTTGTCCTTGAAATACCCTCTATGGAGATAAGATTATGCCCAGGATGCATGGAACCTCTAGGCTGCTCACAATGGGGTGTTTTTGACACTCATTCTCACTTTTGCTTACTTCATCCTCCATACAGTTCACTGTTGGGATCCCCCAGTCACTCCAGAATTACAGATGGCTTTTGCCCCTTCATGGCTTGATGACATTAGGGTAAGCTGTGCACTAACTGGTCTTGCTATAGCCTTATACTCCTAGGGATCAGATATGCTAGGCCATCTGATCCACACAGTCCAGTAAACCCTATTGTCCCTTTCTTCCCCCTGGCTGGAGGCAAGACCCCTCTGGTTTCTGGCCATGGCATTCGGATTGGATTACTGTGACACATATTAGTTTGAATACAATCTTTGTTACTCACTTACTGTATATGAGAATAAAAAGTTCCTTCCATAAGATCAGGAGTAACATCAGCTGTCTTATGCTGTCTGGGAAACTGCTCAGTGGAGACTGGAGCAGCAATCTTCCTGTAAAAAAACCCATTTGAAATTCCTCACATCCACTCTGTGATAGTGCAGGTAAAACCACAGGGTGCCTTGTGGTGTGTAACCTCTGTATCCTCTCTCCTGAGCAGAGGAATGCCTACTTCTAATACCTTAGATACTGTTTTTTACAAGCAGTGAATAGCATCTTCCAGGACAGCCTCTCAATTTTTTTTTTTCAGATTTTTTAACAGATTTTCAACAGCTGAGACACAGGAAGAAAGAGAGATGTTCTTCAAATTACCAGACATGGACAGCCACTTCATTCATTCTTGGTGCCTCCTTGTCTTTCCAGTCTGTGGTGGTTTGGCCCTAGCTGGAGGCCAGGTGCCAACCAATGTTGCTCGATCACTCCCCTTTTCAGCTGGACAGGGGAGAAAATATATATTGAGAGGCTTAGGAGTGGAGATAGGACAGGGAGAGATCATTCTGCAATTAGTGTTGTGGGCAAAACAGACTCAGCACAGAATAAAGGAAAGAAAATTATCTAATTTATTACACTGCACTGCACAAACAATAAGACCAGAGTTGGGTAATGAGAAGTGCAACCAGGTCTTAAAGCACCTCCCCACACTTCTCCCTTCTTAACAGACTTCACTTCAGTCATGAGTTCTCTTCCCTCTTCCCTCCAGGGTGGCACGGGGTGGGGAATGGAGGTTTTTGGTCAGTTCCTCAGGAGTTGATTTACTTCTTAGCTGGGGGATGGGGGATTTTGTGCGTGGGCATTCCTCACACTCTTTCCCTGCTCCGGCATGCCATCTGACCCACAGGAGACAGTCCTCCACAAACTTCTCCAACATGAGCCCTTTCTGTTGGGGCTTCAGCTCTTCACCAACTGCCCCAGCATGGGTCACTTTTACGGGGTGCAGTCATAGAATCATATGCTTCAGCCTGTTTCCCCATGGAGTCAGAAGCACCCCCAGCAAACCTGCTCTGGTGTGGGTGTCTCTCTCTTTCTCCCATCTCTGTGTTTCTGTCTCTTTCCATGAGCTGCAGATCCTGCCAGGAGCTTGCTCCAACATGAGTTACAGGTTCTTCATATGTGTCTACCTACTGCAGTGCGGGGACTCTCCGCAGGCTGCAGGTGGGGTCTCTGCTCCTCATCATCTTACATGGGCTGCAGGGGTACACCTGCTCCACCATGGTCTTCTCCATGGGCTGTAGAGGCGTCTTTCTCTCCCGTGCCTGGAGCATCTCCTCCCCCCTTTTCTTCACTGAACTTGGTGTCTGCACATTTTCTTACATCTCACTCCCCTCTCTGGTGGCAAAAAGCATCTGCTTGCATTTTTTTTTTCTATTAAATGTGATTCCCAAGGGCACTGTGACTGTTGCTGATGGGCTCAGCCTTGGTCAATGACTCTGGCCTTGAGCCAGCTGGTGTTTGCTCTCTCGGGTCTGCAGAGAGCTTCTGGCTGCTTCTTGAAGAAGTCACCCTTACAGCCCCTGCTCCTCCACCAGAACCCTGCCATGCAAAACCACAACACAGTCCATTACTGCCAATGATTTATGATACGACAATGGTGCACTCTCCAAACCTCCACCACATGGGTTGGGTACACTGGACTTCAGCTGGATCTGTGGGTAATTGCACATTGTCCAGGGCCTAATAAACCATCTCCAACATGGCTAATTCCCTGAGGCACTGGATACCTCTCTCCATGGTGGTCCACTTGCCTGGGTGACATATAACATCTTTGAATGGATACCTTTCCCTCATGTCTGACAAAAATCACCTCCAGAGGCTAAGGGCTTGTGTCCCTTTTGCAATTGCCTTGTCAATGATTACTTCCCTAGACTGTGATCCCAGCCGCTTGACTTCCCAAATCTCTAATTCCAGGTTACTGGACCTGCTATCCCAGCATCAAAGTAGCCAGGTCACAAATCTCTCATTTAATTGACAACTGGAATCTTTTCACATATCTCACAGCTCACTGAGGAATCAGGTGATTACCTTTGGATCCTGCTCTTTCTCCTGTTCTTCTGATGGCCCTGTTTTGTCATCTTTTAGGGGGGTAGTTGGAGTAGATGATCTTGTAGGTCTTTTCCAACCTTAATAATTCTATGATTCTATGACTTTCATGTCAATTTCTTTTTTGTACTTGAGCAACTGATACAGGTATGGATTGGTTCTCTGGCTCAGCTGAAGTGCTTATTGCCAGGGTTTGAGAAGCCACAGTGCACGTCACCAGGATTTGGATAACTGTAGTGCTTGTCATAGGGGTGGCATTATTAAATAGATGTTTAACCCTAATCAAAACCTTATTCACATTCAGGAGAGTTAGCAGTAGAAGCATGCTGGTCTGAACATGCCATGGATATTCTGCATTCTCCTGGGCTATTGTAATTTGCCTGGAGAAGAAGAAGGTGATTAAGGAAGGTATCTCCCCAACATATTGGCTCTTCAAGGAGAAAAAAAAAAAGTGTAATTATTAATAGCTTCCAACAGATGTCTCCCCAACTATGAATATTAAGCCATTGTTGTCATTGCTGCCGCCGAATAGCTTCAACAACTGAATACAAATACAAAACTGGTCTGACTATCAAGGATTTTATCCCACCATAAACTAATAGTACACCAAAGAGCAGACCAATAACTTTAATCCAGCGCCTAGAGGTAACATACCACACATAAACACTGATGGGCAATAGACATGGCACAATGCCGAGAACAACTCTGAGAGCAAATAAAACACCATTGTGTCCAGCAAATCAGTGACAATCTAATATAATAAATGCTTATAATATTTTTTAACATATTCTGTTCAGACCTGTCGTTATATCAACCTTTCATGCCCAACATTGAGCACCAAAAAGGACTAATGTGGTTTGACTCCATCTGGTAACTGGGCACGATGCAGCTGCTCCCTCACCCCTCCCCTGCAAAACATATGGGGAGAAGAATGGAAAAAATCTCATGGGTTGATATAAAGACAGTTTAAAAGGATAACAAAGAAAGAGAATAATAATAACAGCAAAACCAACAACAATAATATATTTTAAAGTTATACACAAAGGCAATTGCTCACCACATGCAGAAGGTAAAAAACACCTCCATGCACAGTCTGTCTCCAAGCAGTGATCCCACCTCCTAGGTAGCTTCCCAAGTTCTATAGGGACCATGATGTTATACAGTAGGGAATATCTCTTTAGGCAGCATGGGCCAGCTGTCTTGGCTGTGCTGTCCCAGCTTCTTGTGCATCTGGCAGGGTGTGGGAAGCTGACAACTCCTTGACATAGTGCAGGCACTACAACTACCTAGCAACAAATAAAATGATCAACATCACAGAATCACAGAATCACACAACGTTAGGAGTTGGGAGGGACCTCACAAGATCATCTAGTCCAACCCCCCTGCCAGAGCAGAATTACCTAGACTCAATGGCACAGGAATGGGTTCTTTCTTGTAGAAGCCATCCCTGCACCACCCCCACCCCTCTCCTCCCCCCCGGAACCTTGCCATGTAAAACTGAAACAAATACACATAGGGAAATGACTACTGTGTACAATTCTATGCCGATTACTTCCATGCTGTTCTAATAATTATGTCACTCATTGCATATATAGAATGATACTGGAATTGAAAACTAGGATATGATAATACGGTCTTGTAAGCTATTTTCACTGTTATCAATAGGTAAACAGATACTTGCAATACAGGAACTTAATAACTCCTGAAGAAAATGATACTCTAGTTGTGATTGTGCTCAACAGTGTGCTTCTATTTTAAAACTCATGGATACACTAGGTTAGTGACCCATGCAAATTATCTATCAAACAGTGAGACTGATGTGATACTACATAGTCAGATGCAAAAAAGACCAGAGCACATAGAAATTTTTTTTGAAGTGTGATTCAGATATCTGTCACAGATTTTCTTGAAATGCAAAGGCAATGTAATGTGAGCACTGTAACAATAAATATTCCTTAAGATAAATGGTCAGTATTTGTGAAGTTAACAGCTATTGTATGTTTTTTTTAAAATACAACCAATTTCTGTAGAAAATTTCCAAGAGAATGCAACCACTATGCTTCCTGTTCAGTGATCAGGCAGATTTATCATACATGCCTTTTCAGGAACTCCCACAAATTCTGAATCTACTCCAGGTGGGCTTTGGGGATCTGGATCCATAAAAGTAATTCTGAGCTTTTATTATGTAGTACTTAGTATTTAGTATTTAGATATAGATACACTTTGGATTTGAAACTACAAAATTAGAAAAGTATCAACCAAAAACTTCCAAGAAATATTTCTGAATTCTACAACTTAAAAAAAACAAAAAACCCCTGAAAGTATTTGTTTATAATATATGAGATAATTTTATTTTTATTCTACGTAATGCTGCAGGAAATTAAAGCAAATAAACAATTCCAATTCCCACAGCACAGGTACTTGCAGGAGCTAGATATTTTTACTATTCATACCTATTTGTTATTAGGTGTTTATAGAAGCATAGGTGTATTGAGCACAAAGTAGGTTTCATCAGTTGTGAGAGGATGAAGAGAGCAAGAAAGAAAGGATTAGGAAAAATTTTGTAAAGTATAGATAATCCAGAGTAGGTACATTTCTTGTCCCATACTTTTATTTTTAAAGAAAATGAAATAATTTATTTAAAGGATTTAGTGTCAACCTGACAGACTAAACGATGCCAATTCCAAGCAGTGTTTGCTTATGCTACATGCTCGTCAGTTATGATGACTGCTATTTCATAGGTAAACAGGGACAATAAAAACTATACAGAAGGGACTGGAAAAGATAGTGCTTGTGAAAAAAGCAGAAGTAGAGAGAAGAAGCCTGAGCAAGAGTGAGAGGAGCAAGAAAAGAAACATAACATCAACAAAGGAAGAAAGAGCAAACAAATTATAATGCATAAGGAATGAAGGTGGAGAGCTAATACAAGTCCAGATGTGAAGGTGAGTCTTCAAATGAACATGTTAATAATGGATTTGATTTATTCCTTTCTCAATCAATAACTCTTGAACTATGTTATTCATACACATAATGACCAATATAAATCTTTTGTTCTTAAAAATGTTTTCAAATTTTCTAAAAAACCTGATGTGCAAGATGATGGAGAACATGCAAAACAAGGAGCACAAGATATAATTCATCCAAGAACTATAAACTACTGTGGGAGTTATTCCTTTAGAGTGTCAGTAACTCTCTACAGGCTCAGTATATGAATCTTTATTTTCATAGGACAAAATAAAAAAAAGTCAACCTTCAAAATAAGCTTACAGTACAGTGGGGAATCAGAAACCTAACCATCAAAATAAAGAAATGCAACCTGAAACAGAATAAGTAGAGAGGAAATGCAAATTTCACAGAAAAGGTGTTCAATTTCTTACTAAGATTAGAAAAGATGCTGACTTTGCAAAAGTTTGATTAAAAGATATGTACTTCGTGTGCTAGTTTATTCTGTTAAAAAACATGAACTATTATCTTTTTCCAAAGCTGTTCTGAGATAATGCTCATTTCTTCAGTGGAAGCAGATGCAACTAAGATGCACATCATTATTCTTAATTCATGACTTGTGATTCCGTTTTAAATTCTAGCTTGGATTTTATTAACAGAATCAGAAGCATTGAAGCCAGACTGAGCCATTAGTTTTATGGGAAAAGGTGTAAATGCTTGGAAGATGGCCAGAGGACAAACAATCCAAAACTAGAATTTTCTTTTCATTTATGAAACAAAGAATTCCCTTTCCAGATTTTTTTTAAAGACATATGGTTATTTTTACCCATTTATGAACATTGTTTTCATGCCAGATCCTTTTACAATATATCTATTGATTTGTTTTTCTTTCATCTCATGGAGAAAGATGTAATATATTTCATTTGGATGTGAGTAGTTCTTTTTTCTAGTATTATAGAAATATAAAAATATGTATACAAAAAAACATTGGTCTGGATACAAACTGATGTCTTCTTGTTTTTAATAATACTTTTACAGGAGCTATGGTGGGTTTCTCAGTACTATACAAAGCCATACCTTACAAAGATGACCAGTCTGTTTAAAGAATTGGAAGCAGTATAGTCTTTCAACTGCAATACGGTTCTTAATTTATTAGCATATACCATATGGAAAACTGTGTCTATTCTTTCATTCCCCTTCTCTTCCCCATCCCCTTCCCCATCTTCTTTTCCTTTTTCTTTTCCCTTCTTTCTTTTATTTTCTGAATTCCTTGTCTTATTCCAACTTTTAAACATGTTTTAAAATGTCAACCCATACCTTAATCCACAACTCAGAACAATCCAATCCTGATATTGGAATCTGTTTCTGTTCTCTCTTATATCCCTGGAGAATTATGTGATCACATGGCAGAAGGACATTACCACTATTTCTCTCTTTGATAAGAAGAGCTACAAGTTCATTGGACTGAAAAAAATGTGAAAAAGATGAAAGAATGACCTGTTTTACTATGTTTCCCTATATATACTATATATGCTTCACTATGTACTTATATTAAACAGAAGAAATGGGGTTTTCAATCCCTGCTCAAATCGCTTTTTATTCCATGATGATATATTAAACCATCTTCACATTCCTGTATTTACTTGTAATGTCTTCTTTCTCTCCAATAAAGTAATTGGAGAGGGTAAAACAGTTTAAGTGTCACCAGTGTTAGACTGTAGTTGAAGGGAAAAGGGCTCTCTAAAATTCTGTTTAACTGTTGCAAAGACATTAAAGTCATTTTATGGATTAAGGCTTTAAACTTTAAGATCTTAAGTCATAAAATGTGGACACAAAACTTTGAATATCTCACAACATTGCTGAAAGGTTTAATTCACTGACACAGACTAGAAATTGCCTGAAAAAAAACCCCAATTTTAATGAAAGGTGTAGAAATGCAAATGTAGTTATCATTGCAGAAGAACTGTGGACATAATTTCTCACAAGCAGGCTTGTCAAGTTTGACCAAATTACACTCATTACTTGTTAGGGATGGCTATTCAATAGATGATGAAAACAAGGCTTTTTTTTCCCCATTTTGTCTTTTTTTTTTTTTTAATGAATAACATAATTGGTCATTCATTTCACAAAGGCAACAGATAGTTTCTGTTTGCTTTGACAAACTGAGTTACCTTTAAACTGTTCTTTTTGAGTTTTTTTCTCATCAAAAGAATAATCCTTCTGTAGATGAAAGAAGAATGAAATTTAGTCATTGTTTTGCAGTTTCATTCAGGGAAAAAAAAATCCAAACCAGAAGCTATGTTCCTTTGAACATCAATATCCAAGTGAAAAGGAAACACTCCCTTATCACCCAGTTATTTCCCCATAAAATCTGTGTTTATAAACTATATTTACCCATGCAATATAGGAACAGAATGCCTAGGCCACCAGGAAAGTGAAAGCCCACCCAAAAATGTTAAAAAGGGGGAAAAAAATAGTTATTTCAGCTATAGTACTATGCCTCAGAATTGGCACTACAGCCATTATCTTAGAAAAAAAATTTTTAAAAAATTAAAAATAAATTATTTGTAATCGCCCTGAGTTTTAAGGACAAAATGAAGCATTAGAAGCATTAGATATATTTGAATGTTTGTACATATGCTCCTAGAAGGAAACAACAGTACAAAAATTTTTAAAATCAGTAGCTCAATATCATATCTTACCTGTATGTGAGATGAAATTTCATACAATCCTGATTGAAAAAAACCCCAAACATCTACATAAGCAATGAAATTAGCCAAGTCCACTGAGGACATTTATCAATAACTTCTCTTAGTCCATGCTGGCTGGCTGGTCACACTCAAAGAGCTGTGGTCAATGTCTTGATGTCTGGGTAGAGACCAGAGATGACTGACATTCCTAAGTGGGTGGTACTGGGACCAGCACTGTTTAACATCTTCCCTGTGGACAGTGGGATTGAGTACACCCTCAGCAAGTTTGCCAATGACACAAAGCTGTGTGATGCAGTCGACACAAAGGAGGGAAGGGATGCCATCCACAGGGACCTTGACAGGCTTTAGAGGTGGGCCCATGAAAACCATTGTGCTCAACACCAACAAGTGTAATGTCCTGCACATGGGTCAAGGCAATCCCAAGGACAACGACTCACCAGGTAGAGAATGGATTGAGAGCAGCCCTGAGGAGAAGGACTTTGGGATGTTGGTGGATGGGAAGCTCACCATGAGCCAGAAATGTGGGCTCACAGCCCAGAAAGTCAACTATGTCTTGGGCTGCATCAAAAAAAAGCTGGACAAGGAGGTCAAGGGACGTGACCTGTGAGGATATGCTGAGAAAGTTGGGCATATTCAGCCTGGAGAGGAGGATCCTTCAGGAAGACCTTACTGCAGCCTTCCACTACCTAAAGGGGCCTACAAGAAATGTGGAGAGGGACGGTTTATCAGAGATTGTAGTGATAGGACAAGGAAGGATGGATTTAAACTGAAGGAGGGTAGATTTATATTAGATATTAGGAATAATTTTTTTATTATGAGGGTAGTGAGAAACTGTAACAGATTTCCAGAGAAGCTGTGGCTGCCCCCTCCCTGGCAGTGTTCAAGACCAGGTTAGATGGGGTTTTGGGCAACCTGCTCTACTGGAGGGAATCCCTGCTTATGGCAGGGGTTGGGGACTAGATAATAGTTAAGGTCCCTTCCAATACAAACCATTCTATAATTATGCTTATGTTATCGGAAATTTTAAGACAACAGCTGGAATGATGGCTGAAAGTAATTAGAAGGGCTTGAAGATAAAAGCAAAGAAACTTCTCCTGCCACAAGAGCCTGAGAAAAGCATGCTTTCAAAATTCAAAACACACAAGTTGTTTCATATGACTTTTTTAAGCATCAGTATTTTATTGTTAAATTGAATTTATTGGGCAAATAACTTGTGTATCCCTGAAAGTAATGACAGCAAATGAAAAATTTTGGGTTTAGTGAAGGTAATGTTCTCCAAATGTAAAATGGTGCTAGAGGATAAGCTTGGGATGGGATACTTAAAAAGTTGGATTGCTTTTACTGAATTAGGTTTTCAGTATGCTTTATAAAAATCAAACCAATATTTCTAATAATTTCTGTACTGTTGTAAAACTACTTTTATGTAATCTGAGTGTACATGTTAGAGTGTAGCAGTGCAAACAGTCTGAGACCATTTGCATACTTAAAATTTTATTTTATTTTCATTATTTGCTTTTGACTATTTCAACACTTCTAATAGATTTGTTTGAGTTATACTATGCATATTAGAGAAGAAATTTTTATGTGCAATAAGGTGGGCTCTGACCAGACTGCTTTCAAAAAAGGGACTTTTTCTCCAACTGTGGAAAGAAGCAGAGTTAAGGAAGGATTCAGGATGTAACATGAAAAAGTGCACCAAAAAAAATCTTTAGGTGGTATAAACCCACAAAACATTGTGCATCTAAACTTACCTGAATTCCTGAGGACTCAGTCATAAAAGATAAACACCTTCAAAGACAAATTTATTTTCAAAGACTATCTTAATTTTGGGGTGCGAGAGATGAATGGGTGTCTTTACAGGTATCTCAGCCTTTATATGTATAATTTAAGCAAGAAAACCACGTTCACAAATAATACTTGAGATAAATCTGGAATGGAACAATTAATTTTCCCAGAATTTCAATGAATATTAAATCATTGAATTCCTAATTTACAATGTCACTGTAGAGGTGAGAAAAAAAAGCCTGAACAAAATGGGCAGAAAGATTATACAGCCAGTGTATAAAACTGGATCTAAAATGTTGGTATTCTACCCTTCATTTACCAAGTAAATGTAATGGAAAATCATTTCATATAACATACACATAGGCAATTTTATACACAGTGTATAAAAAAAAAAGTGTAGTATGGGTGATAAACCACCCTAATATATTAATTTATGAACATTCAGGGAACGCTTAAAATAGTCTGCTGAGATAAAGAAATTTTTAAAAAGCCAAACTTTTTTATTTTAATAAAGACATCTTAAAAGGACTAACTGGAGAAATAAGATGTTATTAAGCATATCTGATGTATTTATTTGTCTCAACATTGGTTATTTCAAGAGCATTTAGCAGTTTTAAATATCTCTCATTTACAGTAAGTAGATCTTCAAGGAAACTAATCAGCTCATTATTTTCTAAGTATAATCAAAATAGGAAAATTAAGGAAATTGACACACATTAGAACAGAAAGCTGAGAGAAGCATCAAACAAAGTCTTTAAAATGTTTGTTTCTTAGAAGCTGAAAGATGAATCATTCTAACCTCGGTGAGAAGAAAGCAATAAATTGTACTCTGAACATTTTCAAAGTTTTCTAATTGAGCGGGCTGAGTAAGAATACGCTATTGTCAAAAGGATATATTTGCTTTGGAATAAAGTCAGCTTTCTCTGTCCTACCCTTAAAAAGGACAGTACAGGAATAAAAGTTATAGATAAAATTAACCTTGACCATGGGCCAAATGTGACCTGCTGATATATGCATTAAAATCAGCAACAGTTGTCCAAATGAATCAAAGGGAAGGATTTGTTACTGAGTGTATTCAGGCCTGAAATCCCTCCTTACATGAGTTTAATAGGCTACGCACATGACCTCAGTATCATATCTTGTAAGCCAAGTAAAATTTAATTTTCTTGATTACTTAATAGCAAGATAGGTTGTAAAGCTGAGCAACAATACTTTGTGGGAAAGCACAGGAGCTATAACAATGGAGCAAGCCGTGCAGTTTTATCAGTCCCATATGACCTGGGTTCCTGAAGTCAGAAAACAACATTTTCAGTGGAAAGTCCATTCAGTCACATTTCGACTGCAAACTTTTTCTGACAGTCATCTCCCAGCTGCAATGCTGCTGGGTTGTTTTGGTTTTTTTTTTTCTTTTCTAGACATGGTTTCATAATAGATGCTTATTTGAAGCCCCTTTCTTGAAATTGGACATAAAAATGCCCCATAGTCTATGCTGCAAATCATAAGTAAGAACAAGTATTGCATTTGAATCACATTATAGCAGCGACATTAAAAAATGAGCACACCTTGAAAGATTCATATATGGTACATTAATAAGATGTCTGAACAAGGATAATCATAAGACACTGTAAACTCAGCTTTTCAAAACCAGAATTTGCATCACTCACGAGAATTTCCTGTTCTTTATTTGCACTTGTTCCAGAACTTCACTGAAACTGGAAATTAGGGAAAGAGAAATTTATCAATGGATTTAATAACGACCTTGAAAATTGATCCTGTTTGTGTGTTTGAGATGTATGCAAATTAACAAGAGTCATAAGGGGCTGCCAAGGACCTTCCTTCACTGAAATTATTTAACATTAAGATGTTAGGTTCTAGGAAAGTTTTAGCCCCTAATTTCTGATGCTGAACATTATTTCCAGTGAGCTATGTTGTCTGCCATCTGTCAATCAACATCGTGTCTTCTGAGCTGTGATCCCAGTGCAAGAAATGAATGGAATACAGATTGGTTTGGTTTATGGAGCAAACTTCATCACAAGATGTGCAGAGGCTGACTCTTTAATCTAATCATTGATCTGACAAATGAGGAATGAAAAACACATTAGCCTCTGATATAATGACAAAATGGTGTTAACATGCTGAATTTGGTAATGAAGAACAGCAAAATACTTTAGTACTGCTCTGCCTATAAAGCAGCTTCCTATAGTGATGATGGTCCTTGGGTAGGTTTGAAAATGGCCTTTCCACATAGTTCCATACTTTAAAAATATCAGAGCTAAAAATAAAAAAAAAATCCCAAACCTAAACTACTTTCACCTCTCCTTCCTTCTTCCCATGATCAACTTCAGTCTTTCACTTCCAACTCTTCTACCTCCTCCCCCCTGAGCAGTGCAGGGTAATAGGTAATGAGGGTTTTGGTCAGTCTATAACAGCTGTTCTCTGCTGCTCCCTCCGCCCCAGACTTTCCTCCTGCTCCAGGGTGTGTCTTTTCCATGGTCTGCAGATCTCCAGGATAAACCAGCTTCATCATGGATTCTCCATAGGCTGCAATTTATTTCAGGGAGTGTCCACCAACCTCAGCATGGTTGAAGTTGGTGGATACTCCTCATCTGGTTGGTTGAGGTATCCTCTGTGGACTGTACGGTGATAATCTGCTTCACCTGCGGTCTTCTCCAGAGGCTGCAGGAGAATCTCTGCTCTGGTACCAGGAGCACATCCTCTGCCTTCTCCTTTTGTGGCCTTGGCATCTGCAAGACTGTTTCTCACACCATTTGTCTGGTTTTGGTGTGGGGTTTTTTAGTTCCCCCCAACCAGTCTTTACCATTGGGTGCTTTTCCTCTTAAATAAGTTTTCCCAAAGGCGCCTCACCAGTGGCTGAGGGGCTCTGATTTGCTCTTCAGTGGTTCCACTAGAACCAGCTGGAACTATCTGTTGTCAGCAGAAGGCAGCAGAGGCCACCTCCGCAGACAACACTCCCCCGTCTTGACAACACCTTGCCACCTACAACCAATAAACATAGTTTTAACTATTACTAATGAATCTTTTCTGTCTTATTAAGATAATTTGAACTATGAATGAAATGCCCATTGATGTATTTTGATTAGGTTATTCAATTATGGAATAGGCTAACAATACATTTTTATCTCCAACTATAATGTGCATTCCTTTGTGTCTGTGACAAAGCTCTACCACAACTAAGAGGGAGAAAAAAAGATGGTTTTGCTTCGTGTTATGCTGAAAGAGCTCAAATTTGATGGATAGTGATAACCAGTATTAGATGGAACCCATAGGTTAAATTAATAAACTTAAATTACTTATATCAATAATAGTTTAATATTAGCATGACACTGAGGCATTGTCAATGTTGTACTAAGGGTATGATGCCTCAGCATGAAATGTACTTTTGCATAGGCAAAAAGCCCTAATCAGAAGTGCCTAGTCCACAGGTATGCTACCAGTTAGTCATTGTACTTAAGTAAGCACCTTATCTATGATTGAATATATCTAGGTGACTGAGGGTACAGTCCAAGATAAGTCTGCTGACAGTTCCAAAATTATATGATATTCTTTGTCACAGATTCTTTCTCTTACTATTGTACTGTCTAACATAAAACACCAGTTGAAAGCCTGAAGAACTTCCCAACTCCCACATCTTCATTCTGGTCTTTTCTCCATAAAATTCAGTACAGTGCTTTTATGTGTAAAACCTATGCCTCAGCAGTTACTTATGTACTATATGGGTAACAGAAGTGGAAGTTTATCAAAGAGAGTTGTTGCACAATATTTCAAATGTATATTTTATATTAGGAACAAGTATTAATTTGAAAATAGCTTTTTTTTTTTTTAACTGTACTTCAACTTTTATACCGTTTCAAGAGACAGTTGTATTTATGAGCTATTAATGATTTGCAAGACTTCCTATTTGAAGGAGCTTCTCTGGCCGGACAGACTCTCATAACTGCCTTCCTTCTATACCAGAGAGAGTGCTGCGGGATGGAAACTGAGTACAAATTTTACTACTAAAACATTTTTTGCAGGACTAGTATCTTTTTTTTTTTTTTTTTGTGGAGAAGATGCAAAAATAAAGTTAGTTGCAACACCCATGTTTTCTTTCCAAGAAAATACCTGTATGAAAAGCAAGTTGTCAGCCCTTTGCAGAATCCAAAATAATTACCTAAGGGCAAGGAGTTTCATCTGTCTTTAAAATTATGAAACCAATATACCGTAACCTTATTGTGAATTAACACATAAAAGGCTTACCAGAAAGGTGTGATGTTAATACATTATAGTTAATGGATTGCCTCTAAAACATTCCATCAGAGTGGAGACCATGTGTAATAAAAGGCATAGGGGCCTACAAGTGGGTCCTGTTCTGCCAGCACTTTCTTTGTCAGATCCTTGGACAGTAAAACAAAATTTAAAACTGTTCCTTGACTGGGGGCTTCAGAAGAGTAAGCCAAAATACCCAGTATTGAGCACTGGTCTGCATACTGTTCAAGTTAAGTGTGAATTGCTAGCTCTCCCTTCAGCTTCAACACCTAAGTTAGAGATTCAGAAGGACCTCTATGCTGTTTATTCTGGAAAGGTAGCGATCCTTTCTTCAAAGTAGATGATTAGAAGACTCCTTTTTAAGAACTAACCTAATCCCACTGTTTCCTTTTAATGCAAGATTTTAAAAAAAGGCTAAGTGTGGTACAAGCACCAGCCCTGTGCAGCAAAACCTCATGGACACAGCACTTGTAAGTGAAATGGAGCTTGGAGCCAGTTCCTCGGTCACCTAAATGACTTAGAATTCCTGCTTCCAACCCCTGAGCACTGGAGGACTGTATGTATTGCTATACTTTTGCCAGAAACTGTGAAACTGTACCCAGGAGGCATCTGGTCTCTGCTTCTACAACTCCTTAGTACTTTTTAATCTATAGGACCATTTCTAGATTCAACTCAGGTCAGCTGCCTCAACACTTAAAACTCAACCTCAACACTTAAAAATTCCCTCCCGTACTTAAAACTACCTGTTACCTTCGGCAACACTTTGGGTACTCACTCAGAAATGGTGTGTGAGACCCCTCAGACAGAAGAGGAAACTGATCTCTCACTTCCCTGACAAAGTTTCCATTAACATTTTATAAAAAATATATGCCAGCAACTCATACCATGGCTTAATTTTTTTAAAGGAAGCAAGTGTAAATGCACAAGTGAGGGAAATTGACCATTTTGAGAGGCCCTACAAATCACTCCAAATCACCTATGTCTTTTACAGATTAGCAGTGAGCAGAGTGATTTAGTCCTCAGGGAATTTAGAAACTGCTTCCAGGGATGAATGAATACTGGCAAGGATTTTTTGTATCACAGTTTCAGATCTGGGCTCACCTTCTTTGTGTGGGTTTTTTTTTTTTTTTTGGTATCTCATTTTTCTAGACCCAAACCCTACACTTTGAGGGTCATAAATCCATAATATTATTTCCTTTACTTCTCCAGCCATAGCCCTGTACCCTCAGGAAGACTCCCTCTGAGGTACTGCAAGGAGGGTGAGCCTTGTGAACTTTTGTGAAAGTCAGTCATCTACGGGTTGCTTTTAACTAAACACTAGGGGAAAGAATTGATCAGATATTGATCAATGTAGCTGCAAACACTGTTCAGTTACTTAAAGTTTTTGATGAACCTGCAAGGAGATCAATCAGTAGAGAAACTGTGCTAGACATCAGCCAAGTAGGATGCACTTTAATTTAGGAAATTTTGGAGAAAGTTAAAGCTTGCCAAATAGCCTATAACAAAGATCATCCTCTCTTTTTCTGCTTCATTCAGAGACAAAGGATAACAGCCAGCTCTCAATATACCAGTATCAATACTTTATGATAGTGTATTTTTGATACTTAGTAAGAAATATATCTTAACATAGCCTGAAGATAATAAATGCTGAATATTATTACAGCTCTTCTGAAAACTATGCTGGCTGTTATGTGTCCTTCAGAGGTCTTCTGTACTGGGACTGGTATTATCTAATATCTTCATCAGTGGCATTGATGATGAGTTTGAGTGCACCCTCAACAAGTTTGCACATGACGCCAAGCTGAATGGGGCAGTTGACATGCCAGAAGGACACATGCCATCCAGAGAGACCTGGAGAAGCTGGAGAAGTGGGCCCATGTGAACCTCCTGAGGTTCAACAAAAGCAAGTGCAAGGTCCTGTGCCTGAGTCAGGGCAATCCTTGTCAATACTGGCTGGGAAATGAAGTGATAGAGAGCACCTCTGCAGAGAAGGACATAGGGGTGCTGGGGGATGAGAAGCTTGACATGAGCTGACAATACCCGCTCACAGCCCAGAAGGCCAACCATATCCTGGGCTGCATCAAAAGAGGTTTGGCTAGCAGGTCAAGGGAGGTAATTCTGCCCCTCTACTCTCGTAAGACTGCACATGGAGTATTGTGTCTAGTTCTGGAGTTCTCAACATAAGAGGCATATGGAACTGTTGGAGAGGTTCCAGAGGAGGACCACACAGATGATGGAGCCTGTCTCCTATGAAGAAAGGCTGATAGAGTCAGAGTTGTTCAGCCTGGAGAAGAGAAGGCTCTGGAAAGATCTTATAGTGGCATTCCAGTACCTGAAGGGGGCCTACAAGAAAACTGGGGAGGGACTTTTTAGATGGGCATATAGTGAAAGAATGAGGGGAAATTGTTTTAAATTGGAAGGGGGTAGATTTAGATTGGATATTAGGAAAAAATTCTTTGCTACGAGGTTGGTGAGGCACTGTCAGGTTGCCTAGGGAAGTGGTGGCTGCCCCCTCCCTGGCAGTGTTCAAGGCCAAGTTGGATGGGGCTGTGAAGAGTCTGGTCTAGTGAGAGGTGTCCCTGCCCATGGCAGGGGGGTTAGAACTAGATGATCTTTAAAGTTCCTTCCAACTCAAACCCTTCTGTGATTCTATGATTCTGTTCTGGACTTTCCTTATGTCCTAAAGTTTAATTTGGCTGTCTATACTGAATACAATGAACACATAGAAAAAAGGGATTATGAATGTATCCCTCTATGTGTATTCAAGAAGTTTCCTGAAAATTTCAAGTATTCTATTAATTCCCTCTATTTAAGCAAAGATATTACATACTTATTTGGGGCTATGCAGTAATTGCTGGCGATAACACTGAAAAAGTCAGTGCAATTATCTTTATTGTTTGAGAAAGATAGAAAGTAAGTCAGTTTTGCTAGTTTGACAACATATGGGCTTTTGTTGTTAATTTCAATGTTGAGATGTTACAAGACACAAAGGAGTCAAGATCAAGTGTTCCAGTTTTCCAATAATTCACCTGTGTGATTACAGTTTGGATTTTTTGATAATTTGCTTTCCTGTAGACATAAATGTGAAGATTAATTTTTCACGGCATGTATTTTAATATTATGTCTCTAATTAAGGAACATGCATGTTATTATTACCTTTAATTTTGAATAACAGCATTCAGAAGCCCTTTTGCTTGATGACTCATGGAAAATTATTTTGTCTCATTGCTAAATATAAAATTACTTTTGGTTTGGGGCAGTAGAAATATTTAGCAACTGAACAGACACACTGAGAGTTCCTGTGTCAATATCTAGCTTCAAAGATATTCAAAAGAAACAAAGCCTAGTATTCTATGCATCTTTAATCCAAATGGTATTTATGCACGCAAATTATTTTTAATCAATTGACTTTCAGAATGAAATGATACTGATATAAAAGGGGAATCATTTGATATTCTTGATTTTTTGTTTCCACTTGTATTCATAGAATCATAGAATGGTCTGGGTTGGAAGAGACCCCAAGGATTATACAGTTCCAACCCCCTGCCAAAGGCAGGGCCACCAGCCTCCAGGCATGGATCTACACAAGGTTGCCCAGGGCCACATCTAACCTGGCCTTGAACACCTCCAGGGATGGGGCACCCACCACCTCTCTGGGCAACCTGTTCCAGCATCTGACCACTCTCTCTGTAAAAAAACTTCCCCCTAATATCTAATCTAAACCTTCCTTCCTTTAGCTTTAATCCATCCCCGCCTTGTCCTGCCATTATGTCCCCTTTTGAAAGGTTGATTTCCCTCCTGTTCGTATGCTCCCTTCAGGTACTGGAAGGTTACAATGAGGTACCCCTGAAACCTTCTCTTCTCTAGGCTGAACAAGCCCAGCTCCCTCAGCCTCTCTTCATAGGGGAGGTACCTTCTTAAAGGTTTTTGGATATAAACAAAGCAATTTGACTAAAATGTTGTGACGAGTAAGTCAGTGCACCAAAGAGGTAAGATAGTAATAATAAATTCTAATAGCTACAGTGAAGCAGAGAAGCATATCCTGTGTGGTTTTTGAGCTCCATTTGTCATTAATTTCTTGGCACAACTCTGTAAATATTCCATTACAGAAACAACAACCTAACCAGCTATCTGTGAAATCCTATATGTCTGCCAATTGGTGATTTTCTTTTGGAACTGTCAGCACTTTTCACTGCACATAAGGTAACTTACTGCAAGGGATGAAAGAATAAACAAAATCAATAGCTCAACTTTTTTTGCAGGTGGAGCAAATAATCTATTGAAGCCAAGAGCACAAGTTAATTGAATCACACAAAGAAACTGTCATATGTTATTCTGGAAACTTTATACAGTATAGCACCATTCTGTTTATTTTTAAAGCAACAGTCATATTGCTGTTCCCATGCATTTCTTTTTACTGTACGTGGGAAAAGACAAATTACTGATGTATCATAGGAACAAGTCAATAAAACTCGATTTAACTTTTTTGTTCACTATGAAGCTGTAGTCCACATCTTTCTTTAGATAGTGCCGTGATGTTTGTTTCTAATATACAGTTTTCACAAACACAACCAGAACATGTGGAACAGTCTGACCATCTGATAAAATCAAGTCCTTCTGCAGATAGCCTCCTCTACTGAAATGAATTGAAAGTCTCTATTGATTTCCAGACCTAGACTGCCTCCACTGCTTACAAGTCATCGGTATAAAGACTCCTAAACCTTATCATCTTATTATGGAATAATATATATTACAAAAGCCCCAAAACAAATCAAAACCAACCAACCAAACAAAAAAACTCTCTTCCTAGCATGACAGAGCTCATTTTTTAGAAGAAATGGCTCAACAGCTCCCATCTTGAAACACAGCCTAAGTCTTCAGCTGCAGCCTTTTCATCCTTCAAATTTTCAGCCAACTTCCCACAGCTTTAGTCCTCCATATAAAACTACTAGGAACAGGAGTTTGGGCATTTTAGACTTGACTTTTATCTTTTTTTAGCCCACTTCTGCTTGTCTTCCTTGGCACATAAACTGATGACAGTTTTTCAGTAAGATTGATGAAGGAAAGAGAGACAAGCAACAGGGTTTTGTTGGTCATGTTATGTGAAGAAATGCTAAAGCAACAGAATTATGATCTCAGAACTAGTCTGGCACCTTGGTTTGCTCTGAGATACAAAAGGAGAAGGAAACATGAAACCCTACTACCTGAAAACGCATCTTGCTTGAAAAAAGTCTTAGCCACTATAGAGTCAGTCTGGACAGCTGCTCAGTGCCACCCTAAGCTCTGGCAAAGGTCAGCAGGAGAGGATGTAGCCAAAATGCAGTCATCCTCACCGGGCAAGTGGCCCTGCATAACTAGCTGAACTGGTTTCAAGCAACTGTCTATGCTGCGGCAAGGTTTACAGTCAAGCCACTTCATGTAATTTATCTGGGTTTTTAATGTAACAATGATCTTTCAATTTTGCCACAAAGTGAAAATTTATTTAAATCTTCCATATACTACATATAGAATTGTTTTTACAATCTGTAAATATATCACAACACTTGAATGTACAAATTCTTTCTTGAGAATAAAACAATGACTTTGGCTTTCCTGAGTCCACTCTTCCATCATGGATTTTTTTTTAAAAAGTATATACAGAGCAGCCACAGTTCTGTGGGTTGTCTGATCTGTCAGCTTTATCCATCACAAACACAGCTCTTGTAGTAGTTGAATCAGATTTAGTATGTATACATCACACAAAGGTATACATGATTCTATATATGTAAAGAAGTATAGAAACGAGTACATATTTCACACACAGACTTATCAATATCTTGATTTGTATCTGAAAGGAGTATTCAAACCATACAATTTCAGTGTTTTCAGCAACACAATGCCCAACTGAACATGTCAGCCTTCAGTTTCAAACTGAACAAGCTCTCTCTATACCAATAAATCTAGGTCCCACATAATTTTTTCTTTCTCGCTTCTCATAGTCTTCCTGTATTAATTTCCAGCTTTTCCTTTTGTTTTTTTTTCCTTTTTTAGCATTTTTACATTCTATAACACTTTTTGTTGCAAACCAAAATCCCCCAGTAGGGCATGCCGACTTTTTATCAGCAAACCACGTCAATTATAAAAGCAGCTTTGACAAAAACAAAACAAGTGATCTATAAGGGAAGTCAAAATGTACCTTTTTTTACTTCATCAATAATTTGTTTTACTTTAATAATTAAAAATGGTATCAACATTCATAGGTTTATGCCTTTTTTGTGACATAATGTATACTTAAAACAGAAAAAAAATTAAAATCATTAAAAGGGTTTGGAGAATTTGGAAAAAAGATTTTGTAGTATTGGGACTTCCTGCGTAAAGCAAAATCATGTTTTAGAAACATACTATTCACTTTTTTCTCTCCTGTTGCACCTAGAAGACATAATCTTACCTAAACAATTATAATGTCTACTTCAAATGCTATTTTTACTTCATCTGAAGTTCCTAGTATTGCTTTTCTTATTTATCCATGTCATCCATTTCTACAAAGAAATTCACTTACAGATATTAAATCCTGTGGATAGGTGGAGGAGAGAGGTTGTGAACTTTGCCATAGTTGGTAGACCAAATATATTATTTTCTTTGAAGCATAAGGCAGACATCACTTTTTTAAGGTGGTGCATAAATGTACATCACCTGTTGATTTAAAATACATTATGTTATGTAACAGATAATGGAATCTAAGTATTTATAAAAACATTGTAGGATACATCCAATGCATTTTTTTTTTCTTTTTTTCTCCTAAAAATCTCACTGGTTGGAAAATTCAGTACAATTTGATAATGTCTTCAGTTATAAATTTTCACTCATTTAAAAAGACTAGAATCACTTTGCTTCTTAGGCAACCTAGAAATGCAGATATATATACTGGAGAACATTTTTACAAAAGGAATTAATACCAATTAATGGGAAGTGATTAACTCGCAAACTTGAACTACAGCTGAATGCTTGATTCTTGAGAAGCATTCTTTTGCTGGAATCAGATTGCTTAGAAAGTCACATAGACTCAAACAGAGTGAGTTTTTCATCTTTTTAGAGAAGAGTAGAGGTAAAGAGACTAATAGAGGATTGCTTACAGATCTTGTGAAAACTTAATGTACATATACATATGGAGGGAACTTTTCATTAACTTTTCTTATGAGAAGACAGGGTCAAAAGCAGGACAAGGTTTTGTCAGTGCACCATATCATAATCTCTTGTTTAGGTAACATTTTTTTCTGAAGTCAGAGGGACTGTACAACGGCATAACTGTGCAATATCTGTCTGTTGATTATCTGTTGAGCACAGGAGAAGTACACACCAGTGTATATGTGAGGCAGAGACAGAGAGAAAGGCTGTCACATCAGTTTTATTTTTTTGTGAGCTCTGATCTGCCTTGATATATGATCAGGAGTTTATCCTTTACATGAGTATAATGGAGACACACCCATCTCACCTGTTGGGTGCAGTTCCAGTTGTATGGGGAAATGAGCAAGCTCCAGTTTTCCCATGATTTTCTGTTCCTGTGTATCCCCTGCAGTGCAATGCTGCCATCCCTGCTTGGGTACTGGGGTCATAGAACCGCACAAAGTTGTGGTGTTATGTGATGTTATGTGATACTATAGCAGGAAATGTTGGCATGGTCCTCAGAAAAGAAGATATCATGGGGTGGGGTATCAGAAAATTTTCTATGACCTACTTTCTGTCCTCAGGAAAAAAGCAGAGTGGGATATGCCATAAAAATATTGAACACCTCTGATGTAACAGATGGAAGACATCAATGGGAATCAGGTGGTCTCAGTTCTGTCCTTCTCTAAAAGTATTTTTCCATGGCTCTAAGTCTAACCTCCTTTGTTTTTTAACTAATAGCAAAGATTGTATCACATTATTATGTCTCCAAAGTACATATGGCGTTTAGAAATCCCATGTGTTTGTAGACCTAATTGGGAAAAACAGCATTATGCACATGCTTCTAAGTCTGACAGATTCAGAAGCCTGGCACTGAAAACCCTTTCTGAGTTTCAGCATGAACTGGGACAAAATGTTTCCTACTTCAGATTTCAAACTTCTTTCATTCTCAGTCAATTTTTTTCATTATCTAAAAATACAAAGTACTCTCCTCTGAAAAAACAACAAAAGCCCAGTGAAAAAAAATTCTAGGTCAGAATAATTTCCCAGATGAAGTTGTGGTTTGTTCCTTTTTTTTTAAACAAAATAACCTGTAAGTTTTAAATATTTATAGCTAAAATTTAAAATTGTATTGAAACCCAACTACAATTGCCATTAATCTCAACTTTAATTTCCTCAATCCTTATTGTTCCATGTGAGGATGTATTTAAAACAACCACAAGAAAAAAAGCATAAGTGAAACTTGGAAACAGACTTTTTATTGCATTAAGCATTTTGTACCAGATAAAAGAGGTTTACAGAGCATAAGAATCACCCATGTTGACCAGAGAGAAAGATTTAAAGGACACAGGTGTCTGTAGAAAACTATCTTGGAATTGATCAGAAATAAAAGAGAAGCTGGGCAGGGACAGACAAATGTACTCTTTCAAGAGATACTTCAAACAGGAAGTTTACCTAAAGGTTGAAGTCTCTGGGGAGACCGTATGGCAGCCTTCTAGTAATGAAAGGGGGCTTTCAACAGATCCAGAGGACTCTTTACAAGAGCATGTCATCATGGGACAAGGTGTAATGGTTTTAAGCTAGAAGAGAGTAGGTTTAAACTAGGTATTTTGAAGAAATTCTTTATTATGAGGGTAGTGAGACACAGTAACAGATTGGCCAGAGAAGTTGTGGATGCCCCCTCCCTGGAAGTGTTCAAGGACACATTCGATGGAGCTTTGTGCAAGGTGGTCTGGTGGAGGGTGTCTCTGTCCATGGCAGGGGGGTTGGAACTAGACGACCTTTGAGGTCCCTTCCAACCCAAACCATTCTGCCATTCTGTCACTGAAGAGTTATGCTGTCAAAGTTAATGGTGAGCCTTGTATTTGGAATTATACCAAGGAGTGGAAGAGTGGGAACAAAGATAACTGAAGTGTCTATCCTGTCTTACTTCAGTTTGAACAGGAATTCTCATGACTGAGGGCTATCAGTCCTTACTGAGCTATGCTGTAGCTCAGCATCTGAATGGCTTCAGATTCCAGCCCTGAATCTGAAGTCATGTTAGGTAGTTTGTCTCCTGGATGAGGGGGGAACTTAGTGTAGTTGCTAAGTAAACACAGCTTCAGTAGGCAGCTACTCAAGACTCAAATAAGACCTGAGGTTCTTCTCCCTACAGAGGTTGGAAATTTTATGTTACCTGGAGGAAAATGTGTAATACTGTAAAGTCTGCAGAAAGCTCTGCAAACAGATGTTGGATTTCTACTGAAGATATTTTCATATCAGAGATTTATACAGTCTGATGAGTTGAGCATTTTCTTTCTCTTGATTTTTGTCTGATGTACATATTCCAATCCTGAATTTTGCTTTTGGAGCAACCTTATCATTTCTGCAATTAATTTTTTTTCCCATTAATGTGAAATATGTTTGAAGTCTGAGCAGTTCCTTTCACAAGAAAAAGCTTCATATCTCTGTGGAAACCCTCTTCAAAGCTTCACATCACAGTGGGAAGAAAAGTCCTTTATAAAAGCTCACATTGTTTGAAGAAATTATCTTAATCTCTCTCCACTGAGTGGATATATAATTTTGAAGACATCTACATTAAGTGAGCAGGGCCTTGCACTCTTTTCAGACACTTTGTTTATTTGAAGTTCTTTCCCCATTGTCAGTGTTAGTATATTAAGCAAATGCCTCTTATTAAGCAGATGCCTCTTATTAAGCTGAGAAACGTGCATATAGCATAGTTAAAATAATAAATCCATTTTACAATACTCATAAATTCAGGCTTTAGAAAACAATGCAATGAAAATTAAAACTGGTTTGGATCAGTTTATTAAACCTCAAAGCAGTACGGATAGCAGTATAAAATCTAAAAGGGAGTAAAAAGGAAAAATAATAAAAGGTGAGGCCAGCTATTTTGTATATGTATGCCCATTTGTATTGGAGGTATCTGCAATTGATATATATCATGATTGTAAACAGCCTACATTAAAATATTATTAAAAAGAAAGTTTTACTTTTATATCCTAAAGAAGCAATTTTGGATTTGTTTTAAAATTGGTTGTTGAAACATGTTATGTTCAGATGCAAACCAGAACTATCCATTCAGCTAAATCACTTTTTAAATATTAGGTGTAGGCCTACAAAGTTGCAAAGTAATCAGTATAAATAACATTAGCTGCAGCTAAAGTTACTGTGATTTCCTGGTTTCCTATAAGCTGAAAAGTATCTGGTTTCAGCTAACAATAATAAATATTTTTCAACTTAAAAGAACAAATTTGAAACAATCTAAGTAATCTTTACTAAGTCATGTAAAACAGTGTAAATATTTAAGAACAGAAAACATCTCAGCAGAGTTATAAATTACAGTAATAATCACTTCTGTCACAGCAGTATGTAGTGCTTAATTCATTGTTTCACTTTCAAAGAACACTGAAAAGCAACTTTGGTGTTGAGATCGCTGACATTTTCTTACTGTTTTCCATTTTCATATGCATTTTCAAGAAGTTCTCAAATTTCTGGGATCTTTAGTCCATATATGCTTAGCTTAAAAAAATAATCTCAAAGACATTTATCTCTAGTGCAAGATTATGCTTTAAAGATTGTATTGATGATATCACTGAAGAAATGAAAGAATGAAAATCACTTCATTTAGGAGACAATATTTTCTTAATTTTACTTTTTTTTGTTTTTACCTTCAGCTTAAATCCAAGCATGTTAAAATGTATGCCTTCCCCTTCTCCCACCCCCCCCCCCCCCAAAAGATCATTCCAGTCTAGCTTTGAATCATGACCTTTTTCTAAAGAAAAGCATTTCCTATTGTACTATAATCCTCAGTACCACAGATATTTTGAATTTTATTGATATCTTGGAGAAAATTAATTCATATCCAAGCAGCACTGTGATGAGATGATATAGGAGCAATTATATCCACTCAAAACCCATTCCTAGGTTTTTCATTTTGGTTCCAAGTACTACGATGTTGAATTAGAAATTAACAATTGAATTTAATTAGAATTTAAAAATCCCTTCAGAGAAGAAACCATGACCAGATCTTACATTTATTGTTATATCATGACAATAAAATCCACCTGATTGCACTTATTAGGAGTTTTGATACAACATGTTTTATATTTGTGCCTGACTCTGTGCAACTTCTAGTTTTGTTATGAAGAACAACACTTACTGAACTTGGGAATGTAGGAGTGGAGCCCTGCCATCATAAGCAACAATATTATGCAACTTTTTTCATAAATTGAGCAAGCACCACTAAAAATCTGACAAATGGATTCTTTTTGCATGGATTTTGTTGCTTTTCACCCACTCCTTTAGGATATTCAGCTCTTTATTATACAGGGTTTACATGCCTCGCATAGTCTGTATGTCTGGCTGTCATAGCCATTTTCCTTCCACTCAGAGCTCTCTGCCCTCATCTACTTGTAAAATATTCCAATCCTCTTCTGCGCTGATTTTGTCTCTCAACTTTGTGTCATCTCTAAGTTTTATTAGCATGACCCTGCTGTTTGCACCGGTGTCTTAAATAGAAAAATATTTCCTTAAGACTAAACCTCAGGGAAGTTCATGGACAAACATATCCAGCAAAATCATTGTCCTCTCAGAAAAGGGGTTTCCACTCACTCAAACATTTTTTTTTGGTAGATATTACACTAACCCGAACTTTTAAATGAACAGGGAATCCTTTTATGGATTATTTATCCTCCTTTAGTTGTGAAAGCAAAGTATTCATATTATTTGAATAGTTAAGTATTTGAAGATGCCCTGAAATATTTTGTGTCACCAGAAATGATACTTTTCAAAATCAAGGAACTTTGATGAAAATTTCAGGACCCTTCTGTTGTACATCATTTTAGCCAGTCAGATTATTTAGCCCAAATGGCTTGCTCGTTATGTACCCTTTGTAGAATACATTAATATCGATGTTGGAAGAATTTGAGTGATGTGTGCAAGCACATTTTCACACACAGAGAGACATATACATGCTTAGCAATTGTACACACAGTGGTTATAAACTCATATAAAATTATATTAGCTGGAAGTTAATAATAGATGTTATCTTCACCACATTGATAATGTAACCCATGTTTCTCTGCCAAGTATTGACAAAATACTTCCAGGGATCATAAAAGATTTTCAAAGTACAAGACTTCCTCAAAAAAGTGTATTAAATACGTGCAGGATGGATTTCCATATTCTACTCGCACCACTGAGCACTAAAATACAGGCGTTCTTTTTTCTTCTGAGGTAATTTCTAACCATAAGGCAGTCGTTCAGAGAAATTGCATCCCTAGCTCCTTAAGGCTAAGCATCTTTCTACTGTAGGAAATGCTATCTAATTACACTGGCAAATAAGCAGCCTTCCCAAATTGAATTCCGTGTGACAGTAATATGCGATGACATTTAGTGATGTTTGTTTCTTTGGGGTTTCTTCGTATTGCAAGAACAGTCTAACCTGTACAGGCAAAACACATTGCTATGCTTCTGGCTGCTTTCAGACTGGCTAAAAAAGAAAGCTATTTAGGCCCAATGGGAACTATCTGGGTACAGTACAGGTGTTCATGGGATTTGAGTAAAAATCTCTATATACTGGAATATGAGAGTTGACGTACCATTTTTAAAAAGACAAAAAAAAAACCCCAGAACGCAAAACAAACCAAACACCCTTAGCCTCTTTATTTGCAAACCCTTGAGAGTAGTGGCCTAATACCAGAGATAATCTCCCAAATCTAAAAATCAAACACACTTAATTAGAACAGGCCAGAACAGCAGGAGAAAAATCTCTGGAAACAACTCCTTTTACATTGATTGCCACTTAAAACAACCAGATACACAATTGCTTAATATGTGGTGATATCACAGGCAACTACCTTCTACCTTTTAAATAAAGAGGTGGCTTCGAGGAACTATGCACTAATGTTGATTTTAGTGAATACTGCCTTGTTATAGGTTTGCAATTCCAGCATAAATTTCTAAGGGAGGACAATTATTTCAGTCAGAGAGCTTCAGAGATTTCATGGTTATTGCACTGAACTTTAGATCATTACTGCTATAGAGGTAGGTTATATCTGT
>VZTU01006724.1:53287-77100 GCA_013400835.1 Zapornia atra
CTTTTAGGACTCAGCAGAAGTACTAAATTTAAATCCTCAGTTTCTTTCTTATCTTTTGTCTCTAGCAGTATCTGATTTCCTTGATTTTTGCAATGGGAACTGTTTATCTGATTCTCAGTGCTATTTCAACATTGCTCTTAGGAAGTGCTTTTTCTGTCTAATAACATTTGTGTGACAGATGGTGCAAATGACCACCACATCGATGTTAGAGTAGTGTGAAATGATATTGCTTACTGCTTGATGTTTCACCAGCTGGCAACAGTGGATGACTAGCAAGGATAAGTCTGGAAAAAGAAAATATTCTGTGTCCAGGTTTCTCTGAGTTTTAGAACTAAGTGCAAAGTGTATTTCCTCTTTCCCCATTTCTAAATATCTTCTTACATATTTCTTCTTCCAATGCCCTTGATTACTAAGGACCTTTGTTAAACAAATCTCTTTCCATTGAGGTAGATCTCACCACCTTAGTCATTCTTCAGTCTTAACCAATCTATTATTTAAACATTTTTATTCTTTGTGGTACAAGCAGGCTTTCAGTGAATGTGTGAGGAATATATCATTTCATTCAGATGCCTCTAGGTCTCTCAGTAGGCGTTTGGGTTGCTAGATGTTTTGGTCCACCAAGCATGTCAAGAATTCCCTTGTCTGGAACAATGAAATCTAAATGAAAAAAAAATGTAATCTTTATCATCTCTAATCTTCCTAGTATGCACATTCTGACTCTCCTTGTTTTGCATCCCTGAACTAGAATCCAACATAAAAAAATGCACAGACATCCAGCTTCAAGATGATTGTATTTTTCTTGTCAGAATAAGCAATCATTTTCCTATTTCTATTTGTACTTCATGTCTTTACTCGTTATATCTTCATTAAATTCCCTTCTCACATGGCCCACAACCCTGTTTGTTTACTGCTTTCAGCTCAACAACTCCCCTGTTTCCTGCTCCATCAAGCTTCAGACAGATGGTCTCTAGGGTCATTTTCTTCCTTTAGTTCTAGCAGACTCTTTTTTCCAAACTGTTGGTGAAAAGACTGATACCAGGTCTTCTGACTCCTGAACCTTTTGCTAAGATGTATTATGATTTATTTTTTGTTTGTTTTTAGTTTGGGTTTTGTTTTGTTTTAAAGATGCTGTTCTCTCTGAGGCATACAAAATCTACAACCATCTACAAGTACCACACATCTGATAGAACTGGGGAATTCCTTTTTAGTCTGAAGGAAAGCCAATGCGATTGAGGAGCATTCCAAAAACTTTCCACTCTGTTGGTGAATATAAGTTTGAGCCACAGTGTTAAAATGTAGAAGCTTATTTTGGAAAATGAACCTTGATTAATAAAGCAACAAACAAGCCTGAAACCCAGATAAAACTTCTCTTTAGTTATCTTTTCTATGTTACAGAGGTCTGAGAATATCTCAGAAAGATATTCTGAAAGATATTTTGAAAGATATCATATTTTCAGAATCATTCAGCAAAAGCTAAGATACATTCTCCTTCCCATCCATACAACTAAAAATCTCTCTCAGTTGTCATTTTATGTTCCATTTAATGCAAAAAGCTTTTCTCTGAACAAGATTGGGGTTGTTCTACTCCTTATAATTCAGAATTTTGTCTGACAGATCAGATCCCAGATTTGTCTCTTTGACCAGATGATTCATTTTTCTGGATGCTTTTATAACTTTTTTTTTTTTAAATGATCTAACTTAGGCAGCAGAAGCAGCCTAACAGCAGCTGCAGTGTTCTTGCAGCTGCATGATTGTGTACTAATTCACCTCGCTGAGAAGACTTGATAATTCCCTCAAGCTGAGTTCCACATTAGCATGGTTAGCCTGACCGTTTTTTGGGGTTTTTATTTTCTCTTGTGTTTTGTTTCAGATTTTTTTCTTTTCCCAAGTTAGGTTGAGTAACTTCACACAGAGTAGAAGAAATCATCAAGTCTTCAAAGCTATGAATACAGTCAATGGTCTCAGTAGGAGGCATGTTTTCTAGCAGTTATGGCTCATTCATCAACGCAGTGCTGTCCAAAGGATGTAACAAAATGCAATGAGTACTTTTCATAGTGATATAAAGTAATAATTCCTGTGCTCTGCATTACTTCTGTCTTAAAAATGTATCAGCCTGTTGTAGCCTTATTCTAGGTCTCATCTTTTTAACTCAGTGTGAATGGCAGGAATATGACTGCAGCAGAGTCTTTTAGNGTAACATCAAATATCTACAACTTGCCTTCAATTCCTCTTTCCTTTTAAACTTTTCCTGGAGTGAAACACCAGTTTCACTTCTAACTGCTTCACAGTGACAGGTGTCACTGCCATTTTTTGTGTTTGGTTTTGGTCACTCTTTTCTCCCTTATGCTGACACTCAGTATTTGGAAAATCAGCACCATGATATCTTTTTTCAAACCTCCCATTTCATAAAGCCTGTCTAAGCAACAACAATAAAGCTAAAAATGTGCAGCAATGACTGCCTGTCATATCCACTAGTCTGTAATTTACTTTACTTTTTCTTCTTGATCACCAGTCATCTTGCACTTGTCTCTCTCGAGTTAAAATTCATGCACAAAATCCCAGGCACTCTTTGCTTGCCCTGCATTTTTACAGGAGCTACAACAGTGGTACCATTATCCAAGGTTAACATACATAAATATTACAGCTGTAAAAACAATAGTTAATGGAGTCATCAGTTATTTTGAAAGGGAATATTTCAGCTCGGTTTGCATATTGTATATTAACACAAAAGAGTCTTGTTGGAACAAATTGAAACAGAACTGTTACCATGATTTGGCAGAGTTACAGAAGGTAAACAGTATTGTTTTACATATTCAGCCCTAAATCATGAAACCACATTAACTGCATGGTAAAAGGCAAATGAAAAGTATTTGTCTAAAGTACACACATAAGGGAAAACCCATATTATCTAATTTTAATATTGATGAAAAAATAGGTCACCTTCAGAAGGCTTCATTGCCAGTATACTGAGGTTTGAATTCGCATATTGAGGTCAAGTAGATAAAATTGTGTAGGAAAATATCTTAGTAAGATAATAGATAATTGTATTTTCATTTCTGAGGGGTTTCCTACATCCCTTCATTGCACACTCTGTTATGTCCCATTGCTTCAAAAGGACAGGAACTCTGCAAAGTACTACAAAGACGTAGAGCTGTTGGAGGAAGTGCAGAGGAGGGTCACAAAGATGATCAAGGATCTGGAGCACCTCTCCTGTGAAGGCAGGCTGAGAGAGTTGGGCTTGTTCAGCCTGGAGATGAGAAGGCTCCACGGTGACCTTATATCTGCGTACCAGTACTTAAAGAAAAGTGGGAGAGGGACAGTTCACCGTGGAGTGTAGTGACGGGACAAGGGGCAATGGCTTTAAGATGAAAGAAGGTACATTTAGGTTAGAGATTAGGAAGAAATTCTTTACTATGAGGGTGGTGAGGCCCTGGCGCAGGTTGCCCAGAGAGGTTGTGGAAGCCCCATCCCTTGAGGCATTTAAGGCCAGGTTGGATGGGGCTTTGGGCAACCTGGTCTAGTGTGAGTGTCCCTGCCCATGGCAGGGGGTTTGGAACTAGATGATCTTTGAGGTCCCTTCCAACCCAAAGCTTTCTATGATTCTATGGTTACTATAACTTAAAATATGGATTTTTAAAATTATTATTTATTTACCCAGACTCTACGCAGTTTTTTTCATCCTTCACATTTTATTACTCCTTTAAGTGTACAACAAAAAAAAAGTTTGGCCATCAGGAAAAGTTATCAAATAGAAAACAAGAACCTCTGTGATATAGGAAAGAGAGAAAGATACTCATGTTCTGTTCCAAGAATAATGATGCTGATGTTCACATATTTGCTTTTCTATTTTGTCTCTGCTTAACCTTCGCTCTCCCAAGAGGAAAGACACTTGCCTCTGACAAATTATTCACATTGTGTCAAATGACACTAATCAAGTAATTTATTAGCATAAGTTTTCAACTGTTCCTCAGAACAACAGCACTAAATAGGCAATTAATTCTCAAGTCATGCTGTGGGTATTAATAGCAGTTGAAATGGAGAAGGACAGTGTAGCAGGAACAATTTGGTCAATTGGGTAAACAACACATATAACCCCAAGTAACTTGATTTATTATTAATCTAACATTCAACTTGATCTTTGCAGTCCGTAGAAAAAAAAACAACCAAAGTCTGATGAGTGTCAGCAAGGAAATACTGCTCCAAGGGAAAGTAAAATTATAAAAATGTGTTATTTGAATAATAAAGAGTTTAGTTTCCTTAGTGCCGCTTCACTTGGTTTCAGACTGATATTAAGTGGCCAGATTTTCAGAATACTTACTCATCATTCCCTACCTGCATATCAGTGTCAACAACTGCACAGTGACAAAAAATGTCTTTATGCTCTTATTTTGCTTTCTTTCACAAGCTCTTTGCGCTGTTCATAATGGTTGACAACAAACAACCTTGAAAATCATTCCATGGCCATGTCTAAAATGAAGATTAAAGCACTGTGCAATGGCAGTGAGCAAGCTACCACAAATGACACATGAAAAGCAAACTGCCTACAAAATGCCAAAACCATATTTTCAGCCTGAAAAATACACAACACATAATTTTGATCCAATTCATTTCATTATGGTTGAAGAAGCTGATTAACAATAAATTTAAAAAAAAACATAGCACATCTTCAGCCTTTGTTTATGCCTATTACTGGTACCTCAGCTATTCCAAGAACAAGCCTCTCAATCTCATACTGAAACTGCATTTATTCTATCTTAAACAATAGCATCAACCATCAAGTATGAAAAAAAAAAAACAACACAACCTTCCTTCGCCTCACAGTTTCCTTTTTTCATATTAAAAAGTTGTAATATTTGGTTTAACTTTGACATTTGTTACAACTGTTGGAAGGATAAAACCATCATGTGAAATGAGTAATCAAAATTAAAGCATCTATAACAGAACCTCAGCATGTTTTATCATGCCCTGCTGTTAGTGCTTTTATTCAGCACTATCCTTTTTTTTTTTTATTTTTGTGTACATTTGGTTTAGATTTTGCTGCAGATTGTATTTCCTGCAAAAGGCTGTACTCTACAGTTGTCTTTGAACAACGAACAACGCACAGTCAAACAAGTTTGTCACAGTTCCTCTTGGCTCACCTTCTCCTTGACTCATCTGGTTGAACTGAATTCATGTAATTTAATGATAATGAGATAGTCAACGAGTATAGCAAATGAATGGATATTCTGGTAATAGCTAAAGCTCTGGTCTCGTCACTTGCCCCTGCTTGGCAGAAATCAGTTGGAGAACAACAATTTCAAATGCTAAATAAGTTTGATTTTAATGTTCCAGATACGTAAAGTAACTAATTTTCAATAAAATTCTCATGATATATCACAAGTCTTGACGTAACAGTATGTTGATCATACCAGGCATTATTAAAGCTATCGATCAATAAGAAAGATCTGACATTAGTCTCCATGTATGTTGTGCTTTTATTCATACTGCTTCTCTTTTTAAAAATCCTGCCATTCTCTGCATTTAAGAAACACTACTGAGAGTAAAGTGTGGTTTGCTTTTTTTTTTTAAATTTTATTTTGTTGAGGGCATAAATTGTCATGCTATCTGCATACAGAGAGTTGTTACTGAGAATGTCACTGAAAACGTTAGAGGCTTCTCTCTTGAATTATTTGCTCAGCCAGTTCTTCAGGTTAAGTAGAATAATTTTGGTGAAAAAAAAATATGGAGCTACTAGGCGGCTGCCAAGCGAGGCATTTTAGTAACAATCAGCCATCTGAATTATGTTTGAAGCTGTGGTATCTCTGTGCTGATGAATATACTTTCAGCTGTAAATTGAGAACAGCAGTAGTTAGGAAGTTGTGCTGTTCCCCTGTGTGATATCTTCATCCTGGCTGACAACTGTTCCTCTTTTCTTCTCCTCCTACCAGGCTAAGGGGAAAATAGATGCTGCGAAAGGTTGGGTTCACTCTGTTTCTGTCAGGCTGAACAAGTTACTTCTTCCTTGCCTCTTCACATTATATCCTCCCACTAACTGCTGTTCTCCTCATTTCCCTGGTTGCACTGGTACTATAATTGCCTAGAAGAAATCTGAAAAACCCAGGTGAGCAGCAGGCCAGATCTGCGTTTATCACCTGTAGAGATACTGTGCATCTTACTCCTCACTCCTGGCATCCTGTTTTAAAACCAAGTACAATTTAATTGCTGTTAATTAAAATTACTTTGAGTATATTTCACACCAATATTTGCCTACCGCTGTGTTGATTGAACAGCTGAGCTATAATTTTCAATGTTGGAGCTGGCTTTGGAAGAATAGAGATATATTTGTGTATGGTGACTATTGAATCTACATTTTAGAATATGTTTAAAATTCAGACAACATTTTGGGGTGCTATAATAGCACTTCAGAAACATGTCTAACATGATTACCTGGAGACATGCCACAAAGCCATAGTCAGTTCTTTGTATCAAGTAGCATTTTGTTGCTGTCTACCCAGACACACATATTTGGGTATTTTCAAGATACAACTGTCCAGCGAATATCTGGACATACTCACAGTATGGTTGGGAGTAGCTGATCATTCAGGAACCATTTTCCCCGGAGTCCCAAAAGCAAAGAAGTGACAAGACCTTGAAGACTGACACAACATTAACCTGCAGGATGTCCACTGCTGTACCTGTCTCATTCCTTTGCATTGCTGTAGGAAAAAGCAGGCAAGACACATGTTACCTAAATGTCTGTGATAACAGGAGGGATCTGATGGAAGAGGATTTGTGGCATTTTTCCTCACTCAGAGTGGGAAGGGAAGGCAAGGACCTAAAATGATGATATTTTTCTTCTGATAGGCCAAAAAATTGCTGGCATCTCAATAAAATTATCAAGAAAGTTAAAGTGGAGACATAGTCACAGTAAGAAATACTAGGTTCTCTTTTATCCTTGGAAAAGTTCAGAAAGATTTAGTTTATGTAGAAATTTTCTAACTCATGAAGGCACACATTATACATCTCCAATAGGGGTAAAAATCCCACCCCACTAGGGCTTCAGAGTCATTTCTTTCAAGTATTTCCTCCCACGTTTTCCTATGACAACATTCTTTCAGAAGCAAAAGAACGTATTTCCGTGTATAAAAATTTCCCTTAAAATGATGATGGAAATTTTTAGTGCTGAGTATCCGTAACATAATTGTAGTTGATTCATGTGCCACAAGGGCTCAGGATCTATGAAATACAGCTTCTGTGTCCCATTTTCAATACCTTTCCTGAATGTTTGTTTGTTTGGTTGTTTTTTTTAATATATTTTTGGGGTTGAAGACCAGGAAGACATATTCTCTTGAGGGAAATAATCAGGAATAAAATAGCACAAAGCCTACCGCAACAAACTGCATATTATTTTTGTAGACAAGTAGGACCCTACTATTACACAAAAACACATTATTGAGAAGCAAATGATGACAATCAGCCTTTTCTGCTAACTTACTAAACAATTTAGTCACAACAATCATTATTATTTATAAAAACAAAACAAAAAAAATCCAAAACACACCCAACAACAACATGCCTAAACTGATTTCTCCCTTTAGCAGTGTCTGCTGATCAAGAGATACATCCTAGAGGGGATAAATGAGGACTTAACATGTCAGCAAATAATTTTTAAAACCTGCAATCCAGGGATTGCCACAAACTTTAACATCATTTGTCAGGAAGAAAAAAAAAATAAAATCCCCCCAAAACAGAAGAAGCATCACCAGGCTCAGATAATTTTAAAAATTGTGATCTTTTGCATACCTTCCTGCTTGTGACTAGTGCATTAGGAATGATTTGGACAGGCTAGAACTGTCTCCTTCAGTGCTGCTTTGTGAATTGAGGAATGCCTGTACCTTTATACTTGTCTCTGGGTTCACCTAGACAGCTCAGCAGACCCGCACATGCATCCCTGTGATGTGACTCTGTATCATCACTTGAGGCACAATTCTCCAATTTAGTCCACTCCCAGATTATTGAGTGAGCTTCCCCAGTTTCCAGGACTTGCCTAGCCCTCATATACATAATTAATTGGCAGATTATGATTTGATCAATCCCAGACCTTCCTTGTATGCTAAAATTTCTTTTAATGGAGTGGAATAAAAATATCTAGCAAACAATATTTGGCAGTCCTTTAAAATAAATGTTAATTTTTTTCTTCAGCAGCATCCAATGCAGTAAGAGGTTTCAAAATTAAAAGTCCTTATTCAGCTTTTTTTAACAAAGGATATCTTATTGGGACATGTAACCGTCATAAATCTACAAAGGGGATGTCTGCCTTCAGATTTAGAATGTACAGAAGTAACTAGGCTGTCCAAAGTAGATTTTTTTAATTACCTGGGTTGGATAATGAAAAGAATGAAGAGATTTATGCTTTGATACTCAAGTCTGGTCTGTGGAAGGATTTATTAATTTTTTTATACACTTAAAGAACTTCCGTTAATGTTATAGAAAATCCCTAATGTGTCTAGTCATCCTCACTCTGTCAAGATGACCACAGAATATACTTACAATTATAGAATCAACTGACCATACTCTTCCCCTTTCTTTCCCAAATTCACAGCATTAAATCTCATGACAAAGGTAGAAATGGTAAACTTAAAAAAAACCCAAACCCAAACCAAAACAAAAACACCCAAACCCCAAACAAAATAAACCATCCAAGCAAAAAAAAGTCCAGGTTGCCATTTCACATGCAAGCACATGGATCTCTAATTCACCTCCAACTTTTTCCCCATTGTGAATGTATTTCTTCTCCAAAAACTTAGGTTTTGAGCTTCCATCCAGAATATAAGCCTTAAAATAATAATCCAAATCAATTTACAAGTTCTAGAAAATAAAACCAAATCCTTGCTAACCCAAGTCTCTTCCCAGAGACAGCCAGAAGCCACAGAGGCAATTTCATGCCACTGCTCCCTAGGTTTCACTAGAAAGGTACATTGGAGTGGGAGTGAGGGGAGGAAGCAACAGGACAAGATCCCTCCTTCACTCACCCTTCTCAGGTGCTGCCATATGGTACAGCTTCGTGCCTGTTTATGTACCTGCCTTTCATCCTCTGCTCTCTCCCATGGGCAATCATCCATCATCCATCATCGCACTGTGTTTAGCACATTGTCAGTACCGTCTGCACCTCTCCAGGGGTTTGTTCTGCTTTGGTTATGCAAACCCCAACATCTTTGCTTATTTCCTACAGCCCTATACGTTTCCCTGTGCAATTTAACTTCATTAAAGCTACTGTACAGCATGCAGAAAAAGATAATTTTTCTTTTAAAGTGTCTCTGTCCAAGACATTACAAATTCAAATTAGGAGTTCGTGGCTTAACAAGAGATAACCCTGGCCTTGCTCAGTGTAAGGTCAGCAAAGATTTTCCTTTACTGGCAAAAGAAAAAAAAAAGAAAAAAAAAAGTTCAGTGACTAAGGATTTTAGGAACAATATGTTTCAAAAGTGCATTGCAAATGGTTTCAGCATGTGCAGCAACATTACCTTTAAGTCCAAACACCACACTGAAAAATACTAAGTATGCCAACATCAAAAGCAGTGGCTCACCAGGTAAAAAGATGAAAGCAGTGTGAAAACTCAGGAAGGAATTTTGCAAAACACATGACTAGAATAATAATAGTAGTAGAGTAACATTATTCATAATGCATATATTAATCGTTACATTAATATACAAATATATATTCATTTTATATAACATATCTGTATTTTATATATTTAAAATCAATCACCCTTTATATGTTTCTATATATATATTTTTATATACATATATGTACATATATACGTGTGTGAAAGCTTACTTATATGTATATCTACACACACGTTGTTTATTTGAAATTACAAGCATTTTAGAGTTTTCTTTTGCAAAGCACGAATGATAGGGGAACAGTGCTGCAAACAGGGTGAGCTGGTTGCAGTGAAGTGAGGACACACTGACCTTTGAGAGGAGCCAGTGATGATTTGCATGTGGTAATCTCTCTGCATTTTTCCCACCTCACTCTTCTCACTCTCTCAGGCTTCTAAATTAGTAAGTCACGTTGTGACTGATACACCTAACAAAAGAGGCAATTTAGTGAAGTCTGGGCCAGCACATCCTGCTTGAACAGCATGTGATATCTTCAAAATCCCTTTCTTTCCTGCAGGGAAAGCAAAAGCTTCATCAGCTCTACTGTGCCAAATGCATTCTTCTGGAAGCAGTCCTTCCAAGAAAAAGAGTATTGAAAATCTTCCCTCATAGAGACAAAGAGCCACCCAAGTTGTACCTGGCTGCGCCATGGTGAAACCACAGGCATCTGCCTGCGGGACAACCCTCTGCAGGGATCCATAGTGGCACTGCATTAATACTAAGGGCCAAGGCATCACATTAATTTTGTGAGGTGCATCATGAGGAGACACAGGGGAAGAAGAAAGGCAAGGGAAGTCCTGAATCCATTATTGTTTTGCCCAGAGGTTCTAACCACAACACCAGGAATGTCACCAAACTCCTCTGGGTGAGTAGACAGAAGTCTAGAGCTGAGCCCCAGATCTGTGGAATTGTTACATTGAAAAATGTTTTAACTCCAAAACTGTTTAATGCTAAAAATGCAATTCCACATTCACTTCTAGGTATCCAGCTTGATTTTTTCCAGTCTCCATGTCACATTTTTTGTAGGTTTGGGTTTTGGTCTTGTTGTTTTTTGTTTTGTTTTGGGTTTTTTTTTTTCTGATTTGAATGCAATTCCCTGCTGTTACCCTTAAAAGCTAACACTTAAGAGAAAAACTTTTAACTGGATCTCAGTCAGGCCTCTAGAATTAATCCTTTTCTTAATTCTTTTCTGGCAACAGAAAACGTGATCCTAGTGCATGCAGTGAACTGCAGGGGAAAATATTCGTAGTTAGATGTTCAGGTGCCTAATTTGCTGCTGCTGATATAGGGGCAGACAGATAATCTAGCACCTAGCAATTAAATTGCATTCAAAACAAAGGGAGATTTCAAACTGAGTCCATCAAGAAAAAGAACATTTGAAAAGCTGAAGCTTAAGTGCTGAAAGATTGCTCTTAAGATTTTCTAGCATCAGTGTTTAAAAAAAAAACCCAGTCTTTTGATATATAGTAGGGAGTGAGTAATTGGTAAGCTAAGCACTCTATGGATTTAGGACTCATTCTACACAAAATTACAGCATGTGCAATGCTAGCCAGAATACAACAATAATTCAGTGTCAATTGCAGTGTTTTTATTATAATAGTACATTACTCTAAAACACACTTTTTGATTACAACATTTTATGTGAATCATTAATTCTTATACTTAAAAATGTATACCCTTGAGCTCTAAAAGCTATGGTACATCTTCATTCTTTACGACCTGCAAAACAGGACCATCCTGATTCTGATCATTTTGAAGCAGATATAAAGATTGACAGCACCACTTGGTTTTAGTAGCATGTAGTGCTTTCTTCTGTAAGGCTATTTAATACAATTCTGCCTCCTATAAAGCTATTTAATGCAAGTCTGCTTCATGCTGTTTTCCATTTCCACTGATGCTCTCTATGGCATATCTGGTTTTAAAAGAGCAGGAGCCAGATCTATTTTCAGGATACCCAGGGTAAATCAGAGGGATAAAATTACTCTGGCCTGCAACAGACCATTCTAAGCTCTAAGTGGTTGCTTGGTTGTAGTTTGTCGGTGGCTGTGGACCCCCAGTACTACCCCTGCCCGGTGCCCATGCTCCGAAAATGCTTACCAAGGCACAAGCTGCTGTTCCTGCTGTTCATGATATACACCAAAGCATCTACCATATGACAATACAATGAAAAATGAGCACTTGTAATCAGCATACAGTTCTATTTTGCAAGTCAATACCTTAAAGTGTTTTCAAAGCAATCTGGGACAGAAATTATTAACAGAAAAAAACCCATTCAATTGTTTTTTTTTAGAAATTGGAGAGGGCTTTTCCATCCTAAATGGCTCCCCATCTTTTTATGCTTTCTATAACAATTCAACACAAATGATGTTTTGATGATTTATATCAGCCTCAGATTCATCAGTTTTAATGGAATTGCATTTGATTGCAACAGAGATGGCTTTCCGTTCTACAGTACTCTTGTTTCATGCCTCAAAAAAATCTCCTTGAGTTTCTTGCTTACTAATAATAAAGGCAACATTGTTGCATGGATTCAGTAATGAATAGTCAGAACAGGGTGGATATTCAGCATTGGAATTAAAATGTAGACTTCTCGTCTCTCTCTGGCAACATCAAAGTTGTGAATTGAAAACGTTTTAGGGGTAACAAGGTTAATGAGCTTTATTTACAGAAAACAATTTGAGCACCTATTAAACTTCTACCGCATGGGAAGATGAGCCTTGACCTAGTAAGTTAATGAACAGGGGTTTCCACATGCCCAAGATATATGCCAGAGTAAAATTAGCAGCCCTAAAACTTGAATATGCAGACAGACGTGGATTTCTTTCAGTGAAATTGAACATCAAGCAGGCTATTGAAATGTCTGCAGAAAGGATCCCAGAGGCTTGGATGGTTTGCAAAAGGGCTGGGAGATAAGTTTAGGGCTTTTTTAAAGTGTACTCATGAAATTCCCATACTATTCCACTGACATACTTCACCTGTTACCTCCTAGTTGCACTGAGAAATCCAGTGGGGAGATGGAAGCCTTGAACAACTTAAAATTGAAGGCTTCTTCCATTTCTTTGACCCTTAATATGCTTGTTTTTATTTTAATTACTATATTTTGTGATAGCAGTTTGAGAACCAGGTAGTGTCCAAATCTTAAAGATTTGTGGCCAACAATATGAAAAATAACATACAAATGATAGTGCACTGTGCATACCTGCTCATTTACACACAGTGCAAAACAAGAAACTTGGAAGTTCTTGCTTGAAATCATTTTCTTCTTCCAGGTTTATAAGTTCTCTTAACATAATGAGTAGGTGAAGTTTGTGGACCAGGTTTGGGCACCTAAATATGGTGGACTATTTCATTGCACGGTTTGTGGCATTATTTGTGGACTGGTACTTTGGCACCTAAATATGCAGCTGAGTATCTTTTCCACTGGTTTTAAGCATGTAAATGCTGCATGAAGTCTGAAAATCCTATTGATGGTCTTTGAAAATGCAAAACTATATGAAGATTAAATACTTTGAACACAGGAACAAAAATTTCTGTCTTCTCAGCGAAGAACTGATGAACAGCCACATTCTGGGATATAGAAGAAAGAGGTAGTGAATGAAAATAAGCAATTCAGATGAGCTAACTGAAACTTTCCTGCATAACTGCACAGCTGAAAGATAAATACTCATCTTTTGTGCAAAGGCATGTTTCTTTGACTGCATATGAAAAATATATCTATACATCCAGACAGAAAAGAAATAGAAACTACCTATTATGACAATCTGACATAAAATAGGTGGTTACAGTTCCGATACATCTGTGCTGAAATAATTCATGTGATTTTAAGCAAATGTAAAAGAATAAGAGATAAGTGCAAGCTACAGCAGTATCAGACTCCATCTTAAACTGTGTTTATTTATACTGTTCTTTGGGTCTCCACAGATACATTCGTATGCAACCGGAGCTAACAAGCACAATGCCACCTTGTTAGCCCTTGCACACCCATGGCTTCCACGAAGGCACTCTCTCTCAAGTTATGTTGTCAAAAAGAGAAAAATTCAGTTTCTTCTCTTCCTTCCGTCCCTTTCCTGAAGTAAAATCCATGTATGGTTTTGCTGCCTCCACTGGGATCAGCAGTTCAAGTCCCATTCTACATCCAGGCACTATCCTTGAGATAGCATATTATATATCATTAGTTCATATATATGAACTTTTACTTCATACAAAGGATATTACAGTAATTTGTGTCCACTGGCATTGAAAGTTATATGTTTGGTAACAACTGTGCAAGACTCCTTACTAGTGGTGCCTTCTAGTAGTCCATCTCACACATGAACCATAATCACAGACTTCAGAGCTATTGAACAGCCACTACAACCACTGCAATGTGCTTGAAATTCCAGCCAAAGACATTAACTTTTCCAGTAATAAAAGCTCTGGTAAAACAGACTGGTAACTGCCTGATTTGGATCCTTCCCACAGCGAAGTACTTTCCATTCTAGTCACTAGTAAACTTCAGGGTCTTTGATTCCACACAGGTTTCTATTACCTTCTGCTCCCCGGTACTACTGGTAGGATTTTCCATAGGACACCAGATCTTCAGGCAAATCTTTTGCCTCTGTCACAGATCAGTACTTAGGAACCCACCTCCCACCTACTGAAACCTCAATCCTCATATACTGTCACTGAAACAGGAGCACACCATTTGAGGTAGAATATCCTTTCTGCACACAGCAGGCCTTCCTATCACAATTTCAACTGTGGCATTTTTAACTTAGTTTGCATAAATGCAAATTACATTACAGTTCATTAATTTATCTAGCACTTAAAAACCTAGTCACGGAATTTGTCTCCATAAACCTTCTGCAACCTTGAATTTCAAAACACTAAAAATATTCTATGGAGAGAGGTCCTGTTTTCTTTCTTTTTCTTATATTTACATAGATACTCTTCTTGAAAAAAAAAAATTTACTCAGTCCCTCTGTTTTCTTTCCCTATGCTTATCATCATACACCCACACATAGACACACACCTGAGCTTCTCTTTTCTCAGGCACAAATCATCAAAGGAACATAAACACAGTAACAGGGAATAATACATGAACAAGTCAAACACATGATATTCTCCCAGTCCCTGGAGTTTAGTGTCAAGGACTAGAGGCAGAGTTCTCTGACAAAATCAGAGAAGAAAAATCCATCCAAACATATACAAGTCAATCAATTCTGGGATCAAGGCAATAATTTAACAAGATGTTCCACAGTTACATGCTGCAAGGAATGTCTTCCTTTTTGTTTCAAACCCCCCAATAATTTGTTTCAATGGCCCTTAGTTCCTGAGTAAAAATTTTTAAAAAATTAAAAATCCTTCCTCATGCCCTATTCCAGCAATGAATTTATATCTTTTCCTTACATCTTCCATATAGTCATCTTTTTCGTGATGAGTGCTCATTTTTTACATGTAAGAGCTTTCACACATTCATTAAAACTTGTTTTTTCTGCCCTTCCCCACTAGGCTACTTATAAGGCTGAAAAACAAAAGTCTGAAATGTTTGGAAACCATCAAACATTTGGTGAACTTCTAGCTGTTTTTTCCTATTAATTAAAACAGAGCCAAGCACCATTGTGTACGCTTTGGCTTTCCTGGGATGAACACACTCTGATGAACTCACTCGTGCATGCACATACATCACAGCTCTGGCTGGAGTGAGAACAAGTGTGTTTGTATTCTGGCATCTTTTCTGGGCTTTAAAATTAAGGTTTGAGCTTTGAAAGTGGGAAACCTAGTATACTTCCCCCATTTCAACTTCATGGAATGCCAGAGGGTTACAGCTTGTGGTCACAGTAGTTCAGTGCACACAATCACCCATGCATCTAATCACGCTAGTATAAGATGGCAACTGTAACATAACATGTTATAGTAGAGAACCAGTTCTTGTTCATGCAAACATCTATTGAAAAATACAGACAGAGGAAGCTAAAAGGGAGTGAATCAAACCAAAGTTTAGAAAATAATCATGGGCAGTCATTAAATTCTATGTGGCCCAAACAGTTGCAAGCTCATCCAATAAACATCTGAAAGTTGCAATTCTTTATAAAAATAAATTTATTTGCATATGAAGAAACAACAGGCGCAGACTTAGAAATGAAAGCAAGTAAAAATTAGGAATAGTCAGAGATGCTGCATGTATTTTTTAGCTACTTCAGTTTATTAAACAGGAATTATTATTGTTCCTTCTATAGCTAGTACGGTATATATTATTTTTCATTTTTAAATTAGTAGAAAGAAAAGTTGAATGAACCACTCTGAATTTTGATGCTAGTTCAAGTCCTAACTACAGGACAACAAAAAACATTTAATGAGTTAAACAGGTATCCCAGACTAAGGGGATAAATGCTATGCAAATTTTGATTTTTGTTTATGCATTTCTGTTCCTCCCAATGCCTCTCAATAATCAGAACATGCTGTTCTGAATAAATAGCAAAACAAGAATCAGCCATCAGTGTTGAAATAAATCATCATAACTCCAATCAAGAGTGTGTTACAAGGTCATAAAATAAGAGTGATAAGAGCATGGGTTCCATTTGAATTAATTGGAGATGTATCAGTTTATATTAGAATATTGCTCAGGACTAACAACTCAGCCATATGTCCATCAGTATAGAGACACTTACAAACTAAGACATATTTCAAGACTTAAAGTGACCCGCGAACAATCCACAACACAAATTGGCAGCATCAGCCTTAATCTTCTTCAAATTTGCTTTACAAACGCTGGAGTGAGCTGATGTGGAGACCGAAGTCCTACTAAAATCAACGTAAAATCAGTGAAAGCAAGACAAATAATCATGTCCTATTTTTCAGCTCTTTGTCCTGACAACGCCTTCATTTGCTATTTGCCAAGGAGAGCAAAACACACGTTAAAATAGATTTTAATTTGTTCTTGCCTTCTGTTGCAGGTCATCCTCTTTGCTTTCCTTAGCTTAGAAGTTTTCTTCTTCCCACCTCACCCCTCTCACCTCAGCTTGCACAACAGGGGTGACACCCCACACTTGTTTTGGCCTTTACCAATGCATCACACTGCATTAATGTTTTCTCTATGAGGAAGAGTGGAGTAATGCAGCTAGTAGCTACTTTCATCTTGAAGAAAGAATGATACTGTGAAAGGGGGGGTCTTGCATCTTATTATCTAGTATTCCAGTGAAATTCTTTGTAATTAAATATTCTTTCTACTGAAGACTAAACAGCTACAGCTTCACACTGCGCATTAGAAAGATGAACACAGGGGGGTTCATGTCTTCATTCAAAACTATCATTAGGTGGGTTTAAAGAAATTATTAAAGCTTCCTGTTATCAGGTGTCTGTAACCTATTTTAAGTCTGCAAAGCTCCAGAGAAGAGAACATAGACAATTCCCTTACTCCTACTGAAACTAATACGTGCATCATAAGTGGCTGACACTGGTAAGCTGAACTTACAGAGTCTTTTACTCACCCATTGCTAAAGGGACTCCATTATGGGAAAAAAAATAATAGTACAAAATCAGACTGAGGAAAAAAACTGCAAGAAGTACAGTAACAGAATAGGTGTCTGTTTTTCAATATTAAAGCCAGTCAAAATCCTGGCATCCCTGATGAGAATGAGATGTGTGTTTGCAGGACGGCCAGGTCCAACACAAAAGAGCACAGTAAGATTTTTTTTTTTCCCCTTTGCTCTATACTTGCCATTTTCAAATAAGATGCTTTTTGTTAAACTCATAATAGGAATAACAATTTCAGTGAATAAGGTTCTTAAAACCTTTAGAATGAGGAGATACACTAGACATGCCTGTGTCCTTGAGGATTTTTTGTGATTCCTAGAGTACCACCATACATGGTCCTACAGAGACAGAAAAAGAAAAAGACTAACCTATTATGCTGACACATTACTGTAATAGAGAAATGGAGACAGTTCCCATGGCTTTCAGAAGACTACTCTTTTGCCTGTTACCATATCTGAGCATACATCTGTGCTTGCAATGAGTGTCCTAAAACAAACGACATGGTACCGCACACTTCTCAGGAATAATCCCTTTTACAATTTACAGCCATGTTTGGGAGTAAAGTCTCAGTTGTTTTTCAACAAATGAGTAATATTTACAGTTTCAAATTTCTGGATCCTTAGAGAGTCTTTGGTGTGGGGTTTTTTTGGGGGGGTTGGGTTTTTTTAAATATATTTTATTTAAATATATTTTAATTTCTCAGAAAAGGAAAATAATTGAACTTGTCACAGAAAAGTAATTTATGAAGAATAGCGATGAAAGCTTTCTACTAATATTAACAGTGGTATTATATCTATTTGACTAATATGTAAAACATACACTGAATAGCTCAGAGGTTAAAAGCAATCATTATATTGCTACAGGACCTTATCCAAACTCCCTGAAACACAGGAAGAACTCTTCAGTGGGCTGACCTACAGTGAGTAAGACAGAATTAGAATTCAGAAGACCTTCTTTTTTGAGTACAGTGAAAGATATGCTACCTGCATACAGTATTCCTGATATTTATTTGTATATCATATAAACTTTGCGGGCAGAGAATTCTTTGTGAAATGAAAAAAACACAGATAGAAATTTAGGCAAAGCTGCAGGAAGGAAATCCTCTTCCATACAACCCAATGTTCTCATAATGCAAAATTATACCCTACATTAAATTAATTAGCACTGTATATTTTTTTTCATGACTATTTAAATTTTATTTCTTCATATATTTTTTTCTATTGAGAATAGCCCCACTGAAAAGGACCTGGAGGTTCTGATGGATGAGAAAATTTACATAAGCCAACAGTGTGCTCTTGCAGCTCGCAAGGCCAATGGTATCCTGGGCTCCATTAGAAGAGGGGTGGCCAGCAGGAACAGGAAGGTGGTTGTCCCTCCCTACTTTGCCTTCATGAGGCCTCATCTGGAGTACTGCATCTAGATCTGGGGGCCCCACTACAAGAAAGAGGACCACGAAGTTGATTAGAGGGCTGGAGCACCTCCCCTACGAAGAGAAGCTGGGGGAACTGGGCTTGTTCAGCCTAGAGAAGAGAAGGTTGTGGGGGCACCTCATTGCAGCCTTCTAGTATCCAAAGGGAGCTTATAAACCCCCTTTAAAAGGGTAGACAATGACAGGACAAGGGGGAATGGATTGAAGAAAAAGGGGGGAATGTTTAGATTAGATATTAGGGGGAAGTTTTTTACAGAGAGAGTGGTCAGGTGCCGGAATGGGCTGCCCAGAGAGGTAGTGGATGTCCCATCCCTTGAGGTGTTCAAGGACAGGTTGAATGGGGCCCCAGGCAACCTTTTCTAGATCATACTTGGAGGTTGGTGGCCCTGCCTGTGACAGGGGAGTTGGAACTGTATGATCCTCGGTGTCCCTTCCAACCCAGACCATTCTATGATTCTATGATTCTGTGATTTAATTTATGTCAATAAGATGAACTTTCTTCCTTTCAACTGTTTTAATTGCCACCTCCAAATGAAAGATCATTTAACTCTTTTTAAAAAAGTTTACATCTACCAAATATATTTTAAATATTTAATTTATAAACTAATCCTCCTTGTGATTTAAATTTTTAAGTACATTCATACATCTGTAAATTCATTTCCAAAGAACTGTGGGCTCATTGTATCACTCTTTTATGTTCTCCTTTAGTATATTACACTTTTAGTACCAGATACTGTAATTATACAGAACCTGTACTGGTATTGCTTAGTTTAGGGCACCAGCCTCCCCTGTATTAACCAAAGCAGAACTCTGCCATCATATCAAACCATCAATATAGTAACAAATTACAGTTCACTGTGTGCTATTGCACATCCTTGATCTACTCGCCCCTAACAACTCTTACTAAATTACTACTTTGCAGTTGTTTAATTCTCTTGGGTAAATCTTCTAAGGTAATTTTCAACAAATTTTCATTTTTCACTTGAAATTGGAGATACAGTCTACTTGTACTACTGTGAACCGTTTATGAGTGTATATATATATATATTTTCAGTCCTAAATCTGTATATATTAAGCATGCTTATATCCCTTTTCAAGCCATTAGGATAGAAATATAGTCTGTATCCTTTTAGACACTCCGATATACCTCATTAGACATCTCTCTACTAGCATATTCTACTAACATGTTTTTTTCTGGAAAATTTCGTACTAAAAGTTTCAGGGAAAAAACCATTTGCATATGACCACTCAGACACAAGACAGAGCAAATTATATATCAAAAGAGAAGCTATAGCTTGGATATCAATGCATCAGTCAGTCATGTATAAAGTCTATATATATTTTAACTTATTTTTTTTTTTATTTTAAAGATATTTATATGCAAAAATGACAAAAATGCAGACTAATCATGATTTAGATGATTTAATTTTAACATGAGAACATGGTAAAGAATATTAAAAGCTTTCATATAAAGATGTGAAAGGTCAAAGTTCTCTATTCGATTCAGTTAGGAAACTCTGTCTAGAGAAAATCACCATTTTCCTTGGCCCCAAAACTGTGCTGAGAAAACTTAGACATCTCTGAATCATACCGGTCCTACTCCAGATTTGCCAGGTGGCAAATTCAGAAGGAACTAGCTAGAAATCCCAGATGAGGAGCAGAGAAAGCCAAAGAAGAGGCATGAGAAATTCAGATGGATGATATTTAGAGAAGAAGCTAGTGCTTTTATTTTAGGAGTGATTACCCACAGTGAAAAAAATTGTCTTTTGGGGAAGGGTGGGGGATGGGGGGGAAGTTGGTTGGTTTTGGTCTGCTGGGCTTTTTTCAAGTAGAATAACCTGGCTTCAGGGCAAAATGACTGGTTATGAGACAATTTGTGTGTGCACATGTGTAATGCATGTATATTCGTAAAGAAATAATGGTCTTCATGTTCTCTAGAGCAATGCTGTCTGTCTCTGGGTCCTGGCATTTGAGATATTTAGAACACAAAAATGTTAACTCAATCTTACTATAAATTATCAATTTTACTGGTCTTTTTAATGCATATTCATCATAAATAAAAAGCAGATTGATACACAGGGCACTTTGCATGTGTCCTGTACAATAGGATAGAGTAAAATTTATAAAACAGAAGGAAATTAATTTCACTGAAGAGCAGTCCTGTTTGCCCAAGAGTTTGGCTTCCTTGCACTGACTGGCTGTTGCTTCCAATCATTCCTCCCTTAAATCTCACTCAGCTTTTTCTCCAATTACACTCTTCTATTTTATGCAGTATTATTTCCAGTGCTCTCCTTCACTTTTCTAATTTGACTTACAATCTCTTTTAATTACTTAAAAATATATGTAAAGGAAAACTTGTTAAACTAATGGGAAATTTTCTTCAACTGAATTTTCTTTTTTTTAATAAAACAGATTAAAGGTGAGAAAAATCTGGTGCTTCTCTTTTCAGGAAGAGCTCATGTGCAGGTCTATTTCCATATATCAAATGACACAGCTTAATAATTATTAATATATTGTAATACTACATATGAAAGAAAAATATTAAAGGGACATTAATGTCCTTCCTTTAACTAAATATAATCATGAGCATGCATTATCATTGGCACCTAAATGAACTCTCAACCTAATCTGAAAATACATGAAAAACTTAGAATCACTTAAAACTACTCAATAGAAGTTCAAAAATGCATACTTTATGGAAATGTAAACTAAACTTCGTTGACAATCCAGAAAGTGCTTTTGTATGGGCATAGATAGCATCATTTGAATGCCCAAATTTATGGGTTTGAATTTCATAAAGTAGGTTTTTAATTTATTATTTCAGTGCTGGTATTTTGGAGAAAGACTACTTCCCAAAAGTATCTTGCAAGTTTTTACTGCAGAAAATTATTTTTTAACACTTTATTTCAAATTAAATGCTGCTCTGGTAAAAACCAGGATACAAGTAATAATCCAGAGATTATACTTAATAGTTCAATTAATTTACCAGGTGCTATACAAGGGAACCCTTCCTGAATCCACAGGTAGGTGCAATAAATGCAAATAGAACATGGTAATGGGGGCTTGCGGTGATTGACAGTGATTTTCCAGACTGTCATTTTTCATTAAGTGTTTTAGAACACCTTTGTGAGACAACTGTAGTAGAATAGATTAAAGAGTTGTATTAGTTCATCAGCTAAAAATATTATATATTCTGGCATCCCTTTATTATGCAGTGTTTGAGCTAAAGTTTAGTTTTGAGATGATAATATTTGAATAAGAAGATAAGATTTCTGTAATAATTTTCAATAAAATCAAAATGCAAAAGCCCTAGATTTCCTATCTAATTGCTGTACCTTTGACTTCATTACATTTCCTGGAGGTGTAGGCTGTTCAAAAATATCTAAAGGAGAGGTTTTATTGATCTATTATAAAACTCAAATAATTCCAGATGCCAAATTTTACTTAATGCTGAATTTTTTTAACATATTTATGACTGTGAGCAAGGAGATGATTGTGTGGAAAGTGAGTAACAGGTGCCAACATACAGTCATGTGATCATGAATACATGACATAACAACATTCAAAAAAAAGCCATCAATTTAAGCAAAGCAAAAAACACATACTACAGAGATATAGTAATGTGTAAAAAATTACATTAGGTATGCTTTCCAGTATATACTCTGCATTGCAGACAGTATTTCTGGTTCTTACACACAAGTGTTTAGGATTTTTGTAAGTCTCCTCTCCTTATTTGTTACAAGTGGAGGTACTTCTGCTCCCTTAGTTCCCTTTAGCTCCCCCAGGAAAAAAAAAAAAAAAAAAGTCATGGTAATTTGTTGAACTAACATAAACCAAAAAGAATTAAAACCGACCGTTTTAAGAAGTGGCTTGTAATTCTAGATTGTGGTTGAGTATTTCACTAAATTAAAATCTGCAGACAAAAATTGTCACATCTCGCATCTAAGATGAATTTTATAGGCACTTCACATTCTAATTTCATATTCTGGATTTCAAAGAGAACAGCATCAGAAACTGTTTTGAGAAACCAAATCTCCATATATCATGTCATTCAAGAAAAAAAAATAATCAAAGGACAGAAAGAATGATGGATTAAATCATACATCACAGTTCATAGAAATAGAATTATCCAAGAGTATTTACTTAATTGAAAGATTATTTTTACTAACTATTTTAACATAGTGTATAGAATAACCCAGCATCCATACAGACAGAATACAAGACCATGCTTTTTACCTATTTATAAAACGCCTTTCACAGTGCAGTCTTGATCCTAAAATTGCAGGCACTCTTAGCAAGTAAGCTGAGCAGCAATGCCAGCAGTATTATTTTTAAATAGCATTCTCACAAGCTAGAACCTACAAAAAGGTATGCATAAAACATTGAATTTACCCATGTGCTTAAGCATTTGAAGGATCAGGGTCTATGCTAATGACAAAACCGATAGGCAAAACATGCAGATGGCTAAGGTCAAAAAAGAGGAAAGAAAGAACAACAATAACAGAAAAATATGTTCCAAACAGAATGTGTGAGTTGTTGCCTGCCAAGCGGGTATCAGTAGGCAGTGTTGTGTAGGCATCGTAGAAGAAACAAGGCTTGCTGAAGCATGGGAAAGAGCATGAGCTAGAGGATTGCCTGGCTTCTGAAGTTTTAGCTGCATAAATGCTACATGGAAATATTTGTTTAAAGTCAGTCTTAATAGTTGAGAAGTGAAGAGTCATCAAAATCATACCCACTGATCCCATGTCTTCTAAATGCTTAATTTGATGTGGTGGTTTAGCCCTGGCTGGAGGCCAGATGCCCACCAAAGCCAGTCTATTACTCCCCTTCTAAGGTGGACAGGGGAGAAAAAATATATTAAGAGGCTTAGGAGTCAAGATAAGGACAAGGAGAGAACATTTTATCAGCGACGATATGGGCAAAACAGACTCAACACAGTGCAGGAAAGAACTATTCTAATTTATTACACTCTACTAGAAAGAACAGTGAAGAACTGGAGTCGGGAGCGCAATCAAATCTTAAAACAAATGCAACCAGATCTTAAAACACGTTCCCCCCACCACTCCCTTCTTAGCAGACTTTAATCAGAATCTTGCTCCCTTCTTCCCCTCCCCGTTTGCAGTACAGGGGCAGGGCAGGGACTGGGGAAAATGGGGTTCTCAGTAGCACCTTCCCCCCACCCCTCCATTCTAAGCAGAATTCCCTTTAGCCATGATTTTACTCCCTT